>JAQIXS010001834.1:0-26511 GCA_034700785.1 Rossiulus vilnensis | reverse complement strand
TCGGGACTTGATTAAAAGTTCGAGTTAGCGGATTATTCGACTTATAGGAAGTCGAGTTATCGAGGTTCGACTGTACAATCTATTTGAATAACACTAACCATAATACACTTTCCCAGAAAACCTCAGTATCGTCAGTGAGGTAATTTTTTGATCTAATTGCGAAATTATATCCAAACTTTAATCCCTAAATGAGAGTCAGCAATTTTTTTCGTCGGATCATCACTACGACGCTTAATGAGCCGCCTAATCACTGAGAATCGCTCACGTATAACTTTTTACGAGTGCTTAGCAGCATGCACGAAAAATATCTTTTTGGTATGTAATTATTTCATTAGCAAGGCAGAAGCTTCATAACGGCTAAATACAAAGGAGCCCGACGTATTGATTGATGAAAAATCCTCGCCTGCAAAATATTTCAAATTCGCGTCTGCTCGCAATGTGACACATGTAGCAAATTCCGATCTCCCATCGATATCACACCGAGGGGAGCTTAGATTAATAGCCAGCACTTGGCCATAAAAAACTAATCGACATAAAAGTAGTCAATTTATGCCGCCAACGAGCAAATTAAACGAATCGATGTGTGGTTTCTTTTTTTTTCCACTCTAGAAAAGCAATGCGCCGATGTAAACACGAAATCAATTTGGACAGAACATCCAGAGTCGGTTATCTATCCCTATGTTTTATGCGATTAAACCTTACAACACGTTTCTCATAGAATGGGATGATAAAGGCCGAACACAGATTCTCTTTCTGTTGAGTTCATAAAGAATTAGGAGACGTATCAATCCCGTTTAATCCTTAATCAATGAAGTGATGTTTGACATTCATTTTCAGTCTCCAAGAACGTCTTTATTTGGGGAAAGTGCATTGGCCAACAGCAACTGCGTTGAAGCAGGGTTAATTGCAGCAAGGGCTCGCAATTTGTTCTCGGCTGGCTGACGTCACTTAAGCGCTTTACGAACAGATAAGAAGACGTTGCGAAAGAGAGGTACACCTCGACATGATTTTCCTTACGTTTAGGGCAGTGAAGCGCAATTAAAGTAAGCGATTTAGCGAAAGTAAGATGCATATCGTACCTTTAAACAAGAATTTAATCAAGAAATGGTCAAACATGGGTTTTTTCTAAAAGCTTATGACCTATCTCCATAAGAGGCTTATTCATGCTTAGCCTGTTCAACATTTCTTAGATGTTGGAGAACACTGGAACAGAAAACGTTCTGAAATATCGCATTCATGGGTGATAAATACCTTGAACATTTTAACATACAGAACCTTTCTCCGAGATCCCCCTTATACCCCACCATAGAACAGTCGTAAGCTATAGAAACATTTGACAAGAAATTCAATTCAGCAATGATGTAGGTGGCGACCCAGTTAACGTGGTACACGCTTGATAAATAGGGCACACGGATTTCACCCCTGCCTGAAATACCACATGCCATTTATTTACTGATAGTAGGGTACTGAATTGAGCATTATTAGCATTCCATTGATCAAAAGTCATTAAGGTTGACTGTTGGAAAGCTGCCACCCAAGCAGTATCAAAAATGTCTTGACTTTACAATAAAAGTACGATTTGCGGAGTGATTCAGGAATTACTTGGTTCACTGATCCAAACATTATACCTGTTTAACGTGGAATTTAAGTAAAGCATGGTCTTAAAATCTACATACAGTATTTCAATTGCATGTGTACTATATTTAGGGAAAATATCACTATTCTGACAGTTCCACAATATACCATATGCAGTGAATAAACATTTGGAAGGTGAAAAGGGATAACCGAATGAGTGAGCAATATGTTATGGGGAAGTATGTGACGGGGTTTAGTTATTGTAAACGCACCATAAAGTGGAAATTTATGCAACACGAATGATCGCCGAGTTGCAGGCAAATAAAAATATTTTCAAAATGTTTCCCCAGTGCGTTATGAATAAAAGCGATATTATATGGTAAGCCATTTTGGGTCAACACCACAATTATTTCAATAGTCAACTGTTAATCAACTACTTTTGCTAAACGAAACGTTTTCTTTTAAAACTGTTAATACATAATGAATGGAATTCAAGTATTCCAAATGATTCCTGACACTCGGGGAATCATTTTCATCCATCAATCTCTAATTGGAAACGTCGTTAATTTAAACGAACTATCATCGTACTATCATTCGTTTCTTCGTTCCAGACCATTACACAAGATGATTCTTACCAATTTGCACTATTTTTATCTGTTTTTATATATTTTCTTTCTATACACTAATTAGATCAGAAGCCAATTAAGGTTAATTAGATCTAATAAGAAAACTGATTGTTTCTATTTGCATTTCAGGCTAGAAGAAAACATTTACAAATCTAATCGCGATACCCCTAAAATCTACTATATTGTAATATAAGTAAAGTACACATAATTGTACACATAATCGACTTGAGCCACGATATCATTGGATAGAATTAGAAAAACGATTAGGTCAGGATTTTGCTATCAATAAATCATACTCTATGTGCCACATATATTGTGAATTTTATTCCCCATGTCATCGACGAAACACTCTTCAGCAATAAATTTATTCTCCTTCGAATCATAGTTAATGACAATTCCTCGCTTTTTAATTTATTGACCAGCAAACACAGGAAATGTACCTTGAGACAGCACCATCCCACTATATCCACCTCTCAGAGAACACATCACCAATTTTAGCCAAGTCGCAAGTGAACACGATATCATTTGGTACAAGTAGAAAAACGAATTATAACAACAAATTAAGAAAAAATAAATACAAAATCGCCAGTGTCTTCTGCCTGGCAGCGGCAACAAGATGGCCGATGGAGACATTTAAAGCGCTCACCCTGTACTACTCGCTGGCGTAGCGAGGGCGAGTTCAAAGCTCTCCAGCAAACGACGAGAGCGGGCTGAAAGCGCGAGATCCGCCAAGGTCCTCCGCAGAAGAGATGTTGATGCTGAAGGATCGTCCACGCAGCATCTCGGCGTAAAGCGAGAGGAGGTGCCCAGCGCAGCATCCCAGAGACTGCGGCGGATTCCCAGCCGCCTTCCCGGATGCGATTCTCTTTGAGAGCAGCGTTCTGCGCCCAACGCCTTCCACAGGATTAATTTACTTTTCGGTCAACGTCCATCGTCCTCCATGATCGCCGCACGGATGCCAGGTCGTGCGCCGGCCAAACTTTGACGAACTTCGACCTTTCGTTCCCCCAGCCGCCCGATGAGAGGCGGATCGCTCGCCATTGGTTTTATCGGTGTTCGGAAGACTGTTACAGATTCGGGATTCATGGAGTACTTGCCCGGACACGCCTTCACCCTCGCGCTCCTGCTTCTGTTGGCGCTGCTGTGTCGGGGTAAGTGTTTCACCTTCGTACATCAGTGAGAATTCATGTTCGAAAAGTGTTTACAACGCGCAACTTAAGCAACAAGATCACTGGTCAGAGGAATGCCGTCCTTCCTCCGACATGGTCGACAGTTCTGAACGCGAAATCGAAAGTCTAAAAGGTGGCCATCAGGGCATATCCGCACTGCAGGCCAGATCTGGACTGGAGATCCAATCTTTCGATATGGGAGACCTCGATTTGCCCATTAGGGATAAAATATCTGGCATATGGGTGTTTCCTGAGCAACTTTAAACTGGATAACACTATTTTTGATGAAAAATTGCTTGAACATTTTGAAAAATTATTTTCATTTTGGAATTCCTGAAATCATCTACATGAATCACCTACATTTATAAGGCGATTTCAGGAATTTCAAAACGAAAATAATTTTTCAAAATGCCAGATATTTATTGGATCGTACATGTATATACAAGAGGATTTATCCTTGACTAGATGTGCATGCGTGTTAGTTGGACATGTTATTTTGGACAGTAAGATCTGATTTTAAGGAAGACCTTAGCCCGGGATTTAGCGTGTGCGAAAAGTCTGTTGTGTGTGGCATTCTATGCAATTGGACTTGATGTATTTCTTATGAGAAGGATGGACTCAAACACAAGCCCCAGGAGTTAATAAACAGCTCATAATACAATTTAAAACAAGTTTTTACAATTATTTTGTATTATTTAATTCATCATGCGAAGCCGATATCAAAAAGTTAATTATCAATAACCCATGCAAATATTCTGTCATTTTGATTCCGACTTTAGTCATATGCAAAAAAATATGGAAATCCAACAGTTATCCCCAAGTGATCTTCCTTTGTTTGTTCTGGGCTATTATCTGCTTCTCTGTGAATCGTTCCATCTAGTTTCACTTCGAGAAACCCCGAAGCAAATCCAAGTATTGTTTTTTTAGAAATATGCAGTTTGCGTTTTATCGTTTAACATACGTTCGTATGCTTCAAATTACCACCTGCAATTTCCAATAGCCTATAAACTCTTTTTTCTTTAAAGTTTTATACTTGTTTTTAAAAATGTTGGTTGATAAATACTGGGCCGGTCTGGATTCTGCCCGTTGAATAATATTTGTGGCACTTCATGTTAACCTCACTCTGCCATCCTTGAAGAATTTGTCAAACATGTTAATGTCATCAACAAAAAACGAATTCAGGAAACATTTGTAACTTGGATATACACGCGGCAAGCTACAAAAATATAGTCAATCTATGTTGCGCGACTGAAACATAAAATGTATTTTTATAGCATTTGCATTTTTTTCTAATCTGACGACAAAGTATACATTGTACATTATAGAACAGAGTGAAATTTCACTTTAACTTTGTTCTGGATCAAACTAGGACATTTATCGGTTATTCATCATCTTTCTTGCTTTGGCTGTTTCATAACCCAACAATGAAATTTAAATTGAAAGTGGGGAATAATGTTGACTTTGAAGCTTGAATTGCATTAACTAGATGTGAATTAAGCAATGAGGTAAAGCGAAAGAGTTCGAAACTTTAGTGATGGCCTTGTAAAAATCGATTATGGTTCACACATTCCTTATAATTTTGCACTCGACGTCAAACTGATGTTGATTTTATTTTTTAAACCTGAAGCTTTGAAATTTTGCACGATGCAAGATGATATTTAGCTACCTTAATGAGGATATCAAAAGCTCAACTGTAGCTGCCTAGGCACTAACATAACGAAAATTTGGTTAGTATTGACTAAATTCTGTTCAAACAAACGCTCCGCTGTGATACGCCAAATACGTATACAGGCCCTTTACAGGGTGAACCAACAGTTACTTACAATTTAAAAGTCACAAATAAGCAGAGCATACTTGTAGCATTCCACTTTGGTGATAGGAGAAGGAGTTTCTGCTAAAATAACATTGTTTATGAGGTGAATTTGCAAGCTAATCAATCATCTTAGTATTTTGTTATGCACAATGCCTTCTAAAGCCATAAAAGTCACTTATGTGCCTTCCAAGAGTTCGTGTATAGAATATTAATTAATAAGCAGATCATTGGGCGAAAAATACCAAAAAGTGCATATAATTTCAACCTCATACACGCTATCATTTCAAGTCGATAGTCAACATGTGAAAAGCACAACTAGAGCATTTTTGAAATGTTAACATTGCAAGTACTTGTATATGAGTGATGTTCAACTCAAGAAATTTTAAGTCCAGCTTTGTGGTTCAAATGGGGGAATTTTTATGTCTCCAGATTTGGATCTGATCATCTGAAAGCGACATGTCATGTCATCCTTGAGTGTTTTAGTCCGTCTTTGTGAAGCACAATGGAACGGTAATGTAAAACAAATGATTGTTCTGCGTTACGTGTTTGTTATCCACTCAGGCAAACATTTTAAAATGTCACTGGCATTTGGACATTTATTTCGCTTGTATGACAATTTAGTTTGCTTTTACATTTCATTAAATATGAAGCGGACCTTGACTGGCCGTGGTGTCGTGGTCAAGCCCTTTGATCGGAGAGCCTTGCGTTCCTGACCATTAGGGCACATTGTGCTGGCCCTTGAGCCATGAGTGCATGTATAAATAAATAAATGATCTTAATTATGTTCTTATCACGAGCCTTGTCGTCACATGCCGGCATGACCGCTCGCCAACTGTCGTCCAGATGACTATCAATTTAATAAAGTAGCCGAATTCGACGCTATTTTAATAAATTTATTCGAGGATGAAAACCCACTGCGAGTGGGATCATCAGAAGATGAAGGAAGACATAAATTTGGAGGGAAACTGGCGCGCCTTTCATGTTTCATTTTGTTATATTAGCTAATGATATCTCCGCGCGACACTGGCGTTTCCGGAAGCGCTTTTATTCGCCGATAAATCCAGTTCAAAGTCAGCATGGAAGGCCGGAAACTAACGTGAAGTCATTAGTTAATAATTGATTACGTAGGTTTCAATATGTCAACCATAATTGGGTTCAATACTTAGCTGATTTTTTTTGAAAAGGTGCAGTATGGTCAAGGACAAGCACATGAAAGGCCAAGAAAATCCCTTGGAAGGATATTCTTCAGGCAATACGTTATTTTTGATAATAGGCGGGGCGGCGCCACTCTAACTGTGCAGTTTATCGCAGGCAACACCTGTGTTGTTTGAGGAAAGGGATTACCAACTGATGCATTTTACTGTAAAACATCTCAAATAAGTATCGAGTGCTGTTATAAGTTTGCTTACTTCATTTTGGATTTTTAAAAAAATTGTATTTTTTTTTCGTTCTATAAAAGTAAGAATTGCCTAACATTACTAAAATATTTCAATTTGTTAAATAATGTACATAATTACTAAACTGGTTTATATCTGTTTTAAATCAGTATTTGTACGATGTTATTCCATGATAATGTCACAAATATTGACTGCAAATTATAAATGAAAAAAAAACTTCGATTTTTTTTAAAGCAAAGTAAAGGTGACCAAAAAGTAGGTATACAGTACAATGTAAAAAAAGGTGCATATTTGTTTAGATATAGCCTACATGTACATTTTGTTTTTATTTATGTTGCCTTTAGATGTCAATTAATTGCACAGTATGTTCAGTATTATTATTTATAGTCACGTTTATCATTCATCGCCGGGCCTATAATTTGACGAATTAGCATCAATTGATCCTAATCAAGCTTCTTCAATAACCCACCGTTTTTAGATCATTAGAACGTTGCTTAACGCTGCATGATGAACGTATAAGAAAAAAGCTGTGCTAGTATCACGGATAATCCGTGAATCTAGCTTCAAATTGTTGCCGATAAAATTCGATAGAAAAGTTAAGTGGCACACATCAGACATTCACGAAAATGATCATACATGTGTTTACCGCTTTAGCTCATGCACGAATTCACATGTGGTTTGAAACGTGAGAGGATACTGCATGTGCAGCTCATTCCCATCACTGCACTGGAGCTTTTAAATTTCCGGCAAATTTGGTTGAGATTGCCATGCACTAAAAATGTCAAAGATTCCATGCATGTAAAAATCCAAATAATAATAATAATAAACATCGAGGCCTACCGAATAAATGAGCACCGTGGGCACAGTTCGCTCGACTCACTGAGCCCTGCGCGCCTGTTGCTCTGAATTATTCAGGTGCCCTGTTGGATGCATTACTCATCCAATCTCTACAGTTCCATGGCATGTGGAAATTTGCTCATGTCATGTCATGCACCATGTCTTCTTAGGAATATATTTATACACACTATACAATGTGTATATAAATAGAATTGATCTTAAAAATGAACTCTTCAGACAATTGGTGGCCACACACGAACAATTCCCAAGTGCAGACTTGAACTTCAGTCCAGATATACAAATCTAATCTACATACTTATATCAGGAGTTTAAAATTCAGATATATATATATTAAATTCACTATTAACACAGCAACGTTTATTCGTGGATTGGCCTGTTAGAAGTAAAATATCCCGTATATAGAACAAAATGCATGTACATGTATCTGGTATGCAACTGTTTAAGGATTACCTAAAATACCAGCAAACCTTGACAACTATTATAGGCTTTTCTAAATTGGAAGAAATACATACGGTTTTTCAATATTTCTAAATCATTTTGAAAGAAATTGTGTTTATAATTTTTTATACGTTTTTTATTTAAAGGAAAAATGTATTTTAGAAAAAAGTACTTCTATACCGTAAATATTGCATGGATCGCCTGTATGAAAGGCTAGGAGTACTAAAATATTTTAGTAGCTCACAGACTTACATTGCAAAAAAACATATTTTGATGATAAAATTAGTTTTTCTATTTCTTGATATCCATGGTACGAATGAAAACAACTATCAACTGTCTTGATCTGAAGGTCGACCAAAATGCGTCAACTATGAAGTAGTTGTCGATCGATTGATCGATCAGTTAATCAATAATTGTATTCTAATTATATTTGTCGTGGTTATAGTAAACAAATAATCCAAAACCTTGTTTTGCTCCGTATTCTGGTAGGGAGATCTATTGTGTACAACAACTGCATAGTTTGGAGGAATGTGTAGTAGCCTATGTCTTGTTGAGCATACACTGAATATCATCTTAAATGATTTTGAACAGAGCCTATTCATGTACTGCGTCAGCCTACAATACAGAATATTGCTTTTCTATGCCCTGCTCATTAACGAATCATCGCTATATCTGGCGAAAGCAATTATTTTACTCCGTACTTTCAATCGTTCTTGTACCGCAGTATTAATTCATTTCTTATTGCACATTTCATCACAAGCAGGTAAATTAACTATACAATATATACCCACATAGATATAAAATGAAACGTCCCATCAATTATGTAGCCCCAATTTCTCATCATTCATCACCCTCCGATTTAGCGGACGATTCGTTGAGCGATGCTAAGGTTAATTTAATCACTCGTGAAATCTGCTGTTATCAATGAAAAATCGATAACATTTTAGCACATTGATTAAATGCCCATAGAACACGAAATCATGCATAAAACTCTGGGAAGATATCGATGACTTGTCAATACATACAAGTACATATATATACGTACAGATTAAATTTCATTTATTTTTTGCACAACAAATAAAATGACGTACAAGCACTTGTTCAAGTTTTCAACTCGAAAATGCTTTTTTAGTTAAATCCATATACCATTTTATCCTGTTTCAAGTTAAAAATTTGACGAAATAAATGTGCATTTTCTTTCAGTTTGCGAGTATGGTAAATAGGACAGTTTAACTTAATAATGTAACAACAAAAAACGTTTCATTTCGTGAAATGCAAAACAAGCAGCAAAAATGATATAATCATATACTTCTTTTGGTAACTTAACAAAATGACAAGATAATGACATGTCTTTTCAAATAACTGCATTGCAGACATATTCAAAAAAAGGTAAACTGTAAGAAATTGGCATGTTTTCATAAAGTCAAGCATAAGAACCGTTAAACTATTTCCCTTTTAGATGTCATACCTGTGTTCAATACACCCCTTTTAAAAGTACGCCGCTAGCATTTAACGATGAACATTTTCAGATAGTATTCTGCAATATTTTGATAATTTGTAAAGCCGCAAGAGGTTTGTAGCAAAAATAACGTTTCAATGGTGAGATTGGCATCTTACCGCTGTTGCGATTTTGAAAACAGCATGAGTATGAAATCGATTTCAAGCACATCAGATTGTAGGGTGGAGAAGTTTAAGCTATTTTTCTATTTGCTGAGTTAAGTTCTACCCTTCAGCCGATGTACAATAACCCAAAATTCGGGAATCTGCTTAGGGTGACGTAAGAGACAGGAATTTTAATTTCAATTAACTAAAAATGCGTCTTGTTTCAAGCACGTTTTAATGCACCGTCAGTGAGGATCAGTTTTTGTACTGATCTCTGCTGCCATTCCTATGACTAAAACATGGCATAGAGTTTGAGAACGCCTTTGGCATTGGCCAGAAATGCATCAAGACAGTATTACATTATGCAGATGCTCTTTAAACTGCATGAACGCAGTGCGTTAAAGCCCTCTTTTCTTACGGGCTGCCTATTTTCATTCAGAATTTTCAAAAGGACGCCAAGTGAGAGAGCCGATTCATTTATGAAAACCGATGGATTGCGGGTTCAGCGTCGCTAAAATGGCGCTTGAGCGAGACGCAATTTCTGCATGAAATTGGGGAGCATCGGCCACGTCGCGACTCGTCGGGTCAATACCTTAATTTAAAAACGTATGCAATTGTCAAAACAGTTTTGGCGTTAAGTCATTCGAGAGCTCTTTTTGAACACGAACAATTATGCTTAACGTCAATTGCCGCTGCATAATTGCCAGCTTAAAACGGCACTCTTTTTTTGCAGTTCGATGGCAGACGCTAAACGAAGCTCGAATCAAACGCATACTTTGTGACAGACGGTGTCCTTATCAAATGTTAAATTTTCGACTAATTAGGTCGCTGCTGAATCTTTAATGGATCCACTTTGGGGAGACTTGAGACGAGTTCCACACTTTCGATGCTCTTCATACAGACAAAAAACAGTCACAATTATTTTTCCTTTTGTCAAGGACCTTCCATAAAATGCATTGATGACTTTCTGACTCAATTTTCTCTTTATTCCCTCATCGAAAATTAAAATTTCCATGGCGAATGAAAATAAACGAATAAAATCAACTACACGTGAATCAGATTAGATCAAATCTGAATTTCGAGTATTTTCTTACAAATACACCCACAAGTTGCACTTAAGAGCATAGAAAAACGGATTAAGACTTACTAATGTCAACGTTTCTGTGCTCAACTTAATCTACTGTAATGTACTAAACAAATATTAGTCTACTATACAAAACTTTAACTTATTTAATAACTTGCTCGTGTATCGTAAAAATAACAGCCCATAATGGACTTAACACATGCGACGGTATTAAAGGCTAAACACTGTCAATGTTATACAGATGCTTGAAAGAGGTTCCTTTACTTTGGTTCATGCCGTCAATGGTTTAGCCGAATAATTGAATGTTTCAATATGGCGGCCACAGTTGAAATATAACTATAGCATATCAGAGCGAATATTATTTCAAACAGATGGTGCAGGTCGTTAAGCTTAACTGATTTTTTTTTTCTTTCGTGATAAACTTATCGACCGAATAAGAGCACGAAACCTGAGAGACAGCAGTGACAGTAGCAAAAGTAAACTATCAAAGAAGAACATTAGACAATGCAGAAATTGGATCAAGATTTGTGAAGTTCCTACATATTTTCATTGCCGTGAACAAAAAAAGTCGAGCAAATCATGTTTTTCCAAAAATGTTGACAATTATAATGTTCCAGCCTATTTCTAACAAAAACGTTTTATCGCCATTCTGTCTGCTACATTGGTTTTTAGTTTCATTATTATTGCCAAATTGGAAATGGACTTCCAGCATGGCTATCAAATCCACGTAGAATTGATATCCGACAAGCGTTTAAACACAAACGCTTAAACGTTACGCGCTTTAACAATCGTACTAATAATTACGTAAATAAAACATTGACTGATATTGTAATCAATTATCCTACATGAAATCTTAGTAAGACGTGCTGAGTAGTTTAGTCGCAAGAGCGTAGTGCTAGAATATGGACTAGAAGCCAGAGTTCCAAGCAGGTGCATATCTATAGAGCTGTTGGTGAAGCGTCAAGGTTTAGCTTCCGTTATATTTTCCGAGTGAAGCTATCAAGATGAAAACGTGAGAATGCTTCACACATCCCACTTAAAAAAATATCAATGTACGACAAGATCATCTACGTTCGCTAGAACATGCGTCAACGCATCAACTGAAAATGTCTCATGCATTTTTCAGAAGTGCACTGCAGCCATGAAAAGCTGGTTTATGGGATGTTGGATGCCCAGGCCAGCAAACGGAAGAAAAGATGAGTGAAATATGCATTCATTTCGAGGTGCAGGTGTAGGTAACTCGGTTTCGAGTCACGCGCGATATACAAGAATGAGCTGAAATCGCCCATAAACCAACTACACGCAATTACGAATGGAGAATATAATTTGTAGGATACCAGAGGAATCACCTGTGATGTTTAAAACAATCTAGATAAGAAATGGACAGTTTTTAATAAAAGAAATATTTTTTTAAAATTCATTTCATTTCTAATTCTTCAATTTAAGAAGTTCCTAAAGTATGCTAAAAAGTATATCATATACGTTCCACTGTCAAAATTGGCTACTGCCTAATCTGGATGGTATTGGTCACCTATATCGTTACAAAAATTTCAAACAAAAATGCCCTGCACCTTGGTTACGACAACCAGGAATTGAAAAAGAGGCGTTGCCAGACAGTATGTCCCGCTCTAGATTAGTACGAATAGTCAATGGTACAAAAATAACCATTCCACTTCCAGGCATATGCATGTACCATGAATAAAGAATACTAAATACGCGATCACCAAAGAAAGATAAGTTTCCATCTTAAGGCTTCAATGCGATTCTGGTTTGGAAGAATGCAATGTATCCGAGTACAAAGAAATCCAAAGAGAAATGGCATTCACCAATTGTCGTTGGAGGCCATCGCTTTGGAATACTGATCAAATACCACTTTTACTATCCAGGCTTGCTTTTGCCAACACAGATTTTCGCAATGGGCTTTTAAGTTTTGGGCGATGCACTTACGAAAGTACGCCCGTCCAGTTTTTTAAAGAAAACATACCGAAACCTGCGTACAGACGACAATTGGTAGACGAATAACAGCGTGTCAAAAGAGAGCGTAAGGCCGTAGTGGATTTGGATTTACTATTGTAAAGCAATGGTTTTTCACTTGCCTGTTAAGGACCTGAACCTGTGTTTTATAATTTTTAGCATGTTTTATTTGAACGCATCTTAAACAAAATTATTTAAGAACACAATGATTTTTATTTTTATTTGGTTTGAAACCGCTGTTTTGCATCCTATAAATAATAATGGCATTTTTGAAGCAATTGAATTAATACATTTGGCGTTCAATTGTTTCATAAAATACGTCTGGTGATTCCCTTAGATATCCAATGACTAAGCCAAAGCCGCAAAAATAAACCACTTAATGACAATAATGACTGGTAGGCACCGTCTGGATTTGCATTTTGGATCCTATTTGAATTGCTGAATGAAACAATGTTAATCCCCTTGTAGAGTTGTTTTACATTTTTGACTGGTTTCAAAGCCGAGCATCTATGTCAGAGGATATGATTTTCCTTTAATAATCGAAATTATCATTATGCTTCAGTGAAGAATGGTGTGTTTATTATTCACAAATTAAGAGAGTATTCATTTCCTATACGTGACACTGCTTTCGCTAGTGGCATATTCGATTCTCACGATAAGTAGAGGCTCTTAGGAAATCGAATAAATGTAAAATACAATGTTGAAAACGCATTGGCCAAACGCCTTTACATACAAGTAGATTCGAGATTATCCTGATGGAGAACAAAAAGATCTCTTTATGAATATCCAGCATCAGTGCACAACTTATTGCTCATAAATTCCATTTTTTGCTTTCCAAATCACTGAAATTTGGAATTCATACCGTAGAAAACAAAAGATTTGGCGAGATTAAAGTACGCATATGTTGTAGATAAACATTAATAACGTTACGCAAAAAAACCCACTCCAATGCGCCGCCTGAGTGGTCGATCATGCGTTTAACGTATCCAAGTAATTACTCCATACACACGGGTTTGCTTTTGTTATCGAAAAATAAACATAGGCGAAAAAACGAATTACCGAAATTGCATTTTTGCATGATATCGCCTGAAGAAAACAGTCTTTACCTGTAATTTTGCTGAGGCGTGGATTTAGCTTCAATATGCCGCTTTCAAATGCAATCTGCATCAGGATGCAAAACGAAAAACTGTCGCAAATTCTCAAAGTAAGAAACACACCTAAAAAAACTTAAAAAAGCTGCAAGGAATATTACGAATTCCCAGGTGTAATTTAAATATTAGTGAGTGCATTTCAAAT
This sequence comes from Rossiulus vilnensis, assembly GCA_034700785.1. Classification (NCBI taxonomy): domain Eukaryota; kingdom Metazoa; phylum Arthropoda; class Diplopoda; order Julida; family Julidae; genus Rossiulus; species Rossiulus vilnensis. Next base: position 12,679 of record JAQIXS010001834.1, on the reverse strand, counting down.
CAATTACATTTAATGCTCGCGTAAGGAAGATTACTCCAAAGCCTGCGAAAATTACGAGATGCCTAAAACTTTCCTTAATACTAAATAATTACTGTTCTGCTTCATTAATTCAAGAAAATGGAGAAGTTTAGAAACAGGAAGGCGGTTTAGGTTTTAATTAATTACTCGACTGACTAACAATTCGATACAAAAAGCGTTATTCATTTGGGAAAATTCATTTTGAAAATCATTGTCTCACTAAATAAATCCTGTTTAAATTTATTCATTCCATTTTTATGAGGGGCTATTTTAATGCGTTTTTCATTCACAGGAAGTCCTTTGATGTAAGCACAAAAAATAAAATACCGTACACCTATGCGGATTTCTTGCTATTTTATGCCTTTTAAGATTCATTTGAAATACTTGTAATATTCTGTACAGTATGCTGGTACGACTATTTTCATACACAGCATTTTCATGTAAAGGAACAATTTCTTTTTTAAGACAATGCCAGGTTTGCTTAAGAAAGTTCCCATTAACTTCGTTCGCTTTCGTTCCCTTGTTTACATTTTATCCGCTGATTTTCCAAAGATAATTTTGCAAATTGATGTTAGTTTAATTATCCCTCTAAGAAAAAAAATGGAAGGTGCCAGACCAAACGCGGAATTTATAGGTTCTAAACACTCAAACTTATAGCTAACATTTTTGTCGAGTCTCCTGATCTTACGAAACCTAATTGAATTCCCGAAGCGAGCGCCATCATGATTTAATTAAAATTTAATGATATTGAATGTGAAACAAAATTGTGTTCGACTTGCAAGGAGCTGCGTTGGTGAACATGTTTGCATTTCGGATTTATTGAAGAAATGAATTAATGAAATAATCTATCCCGCTGAGGGGCCTTTTTACATCTACACAACTACACGAAGTGCTCAAGTTATTTTGCATATTGCACGTATAAGCCTTAGATATAGGCGCCGTTGGTTTCCACCAGGAAACAATGAGTGGGAACTGAAAATGACGCTGGGCACCATGGGGTAAAGCAAGGGAACTTTAACTTCATAATGCAGCTGAAATGCATCGATATAGAAAAATTTAAAGTTGAAACACAGTTGGGGCTCTGTTAAAGCAATTTAGGTCAATTATCAATTTATAATGGAATTATTTAGTATTCGCTATTAACACATACATGTAGTTTGTCGCTATGTATAGCAAAACTTTATTTATATTGATAAAATTGCAAGGAAACCAAATATGTAAGCAAATCGTTCTAAAATGCATTAATTTGGAGAGTCCCACCTGGCTACTGGATCCTTTTTTCAAAATGTTTAGTTTCGCTCCTGTTATTATTTAAAATGAACACAATGTATTGCATTTTATCAGTCAGTGACGTTAATGTATCTTTGTTAAATATCAAGAGCAAAACTCAATTCTGTATTATACTGTGTACCCATGGCTACTAAAAATCGGACTAAATTAGAAATAAACCTTAAAAATTAAATTAAATATCTAAATATATTTTTTGCTAAAATTAACCGAGAAACGTAATTAAGGATAAAACGTAAAAGTTTATGCAGTACCCTGTGTATCGTAATTAATAACACGCGCTTGACTATTTCAAGAAAATATCTGCTAGAACTCTCACTTAAAGAGCTAATTAATTAGACGATAAATTAATTGGAGAAAAATGTTAAGAAGTATACTCATAAGAGTGTAAAGCTACTCTTAAAGAACTTATTTAAATAGTAATTTTGTTTGGGTCTCATATCATGTCTTTTAAATTTACAATTTCAGTAAAATTGTAGTAATTTTTGTTTATACTGTTATTTTTACTTAAATGGCTCGTTGAAAATATTATTTCAATAAATGCATAGGTGTGGTCAAAACACGGGAAATTAGTGAAAACGGTTATATTCTGTCTAAATTGATTTTTGTACGAATTTACATATTTAGTAAATCCATACACCGCGATTGTTATTTCAACGAGCTTTCAGAGAATACCTGTATCTATTTCAGTTTTATCCCATTTTATATAAACAGATAATAAGGAATGATTATTTATTTTCGAAATAATAACCAAAATAATGTCATGCAAAGTTTTTCATGTAAACGATGCGACAACATTTTGGAATAATTTGTTATACAAAACCGACGTTGTTCTCAAATTCGGAATGAGTATCATGTCAACCAATCGAATAAATTGGCTTTATTATTCGATCGGATCTATAATCCTACTGAAAATAATCTACTGATTAAACTTAGTTTTTTTATGCGCAAGCAAAATATTCTGGCTACTGTAAACAATGCAAATTGCTATCACAGAACGTCTTTTTAAATGAAAATGCTATTTATCCTGTATATCATAAAGTTAATGGTATTTTTATATAAAATGCATTAGAAGGGACCAGTTGAAAGAAAAAGCTGAATCTATCAAGACCCCAGAGATGAAAGCTGCAGTGTTTTCGAAAAAGAGCTTATGGTAGATATAGTTGGCCTATGTAGCTTTTAAAAGACACGTAATGTTAATGTTGCTATCGTGAAAAAATGTCTGGCTGTTTCCATTAAGTGCAATTTTCAGCTTTTCTGAAAATAGCCGTTGGGAGGAAAACGCTGCTTGCAGAAAATTGAATGAATTTTCACATATCGGGCTGAGTTTAATCCTTGCTTTAAACGACGAAAAAATCTAAACGCAGGTAAATGAATTGGGCATTTCTAAAAAGTAAGAACAAGCTTCATTATGAACATTATTTGAGGTTGGGGCTTAAGAATTATACTTTCGCTTTAATCTTATGAGCCTTACTTTTTTTATAAAAAAATCACTGCGCATGACCATTTTCAATAATAAAATAGAAAGAGCACCATCTGAAGCATTTAGCATTTTTAGCCAGTGCCTAGTCCGGTCATCAGATAGTTGGCCATTGTCCAGATTCCGCGCTCCATATAGGGCCTTCTTCAGGGGTGAAAGACCCTCCTGATGTACTGCAGTGGCTTAGACTATATCTCTCGTTCACGAACCTGATGGTTTCCTTTTGAATGGAAGAAAACGAGCCTGTGATATTTAGAAGTGCTTGGAGTCAATTTCCCTATTGGAAGACCGAGAAATTGGCCGAGTGCAACACGGAGAGTCAAGCAGAAGAAATCTAAAATCTATCGACATCCGAAGTTTCTATATTACAGCAAGAAAAAAAAGGCGGATTTTCCACTACCAACCTCTGAGCTATATCGTGCCTGTTTCAATCTTCAATAAGGTTGCGATAAATATATTTAAAATTGCTTTTTCTTCCGCTAAGCCATATCTAACACAGTGTGCTTCGAAACTTAAAGTATATATTTAAAGGATTTGGCATAATATTGGATTTGAATAAAAAAACGTGAAACGCGGCTCAATGATTGACCACCGTTAGAAATCGACCACATCCTCCAATCACAAGAGATGGAATCTTTCTGATATTTTACGGAAGATTGCATGTACAAACTACCCTACGGAAACTCGACATCATAGTGTGGATTTCTCAGATTCCTCACATTGTTAGCATTTAAATTTGCGTCATAAATATAAAACTCAGTACAAAATACACCGAAATAGAAATTCATGAAACCCTAAGTGCATTGGATATTTCCTAATAAATTAAATATTTGTGGTTCTTCTTAACTTAAATGTCACATTTTTACTTATCTCATAAGAAAGGAATGGGTTCTCCGAGTTACAACGTCGATTTTAATTATCGAAAAATCTATGTAAAATCTTACTCTGCGTAGGAATTTTGCAATTATTTTCTTTGTTTGGAGAAAAAAATCGTCAGTAGTTTCCTTTTTTATTTCATGAAATTCATAGACTTCAGAATATATTATTGCTTGAAGCAGAAGAGCACCGTTTTTTGTTTACTACGTTTCGCACACAATTACTCCCAAAACGCACATAAAAAGACTGTCGCATTAGCTAGAAAGCACAGTAGATACGTTCTATTAAAGCATTGTTGGTCTGAATGAAGGGGCAGTAAAGACAGTAAAGAGGAGGTAGAAATGAAACATAATTTCAACACAAAAAATTAAGCATTTGGAGACCATTATGATTGAAACAGGAGTTTTTCTAGAGAAATGAGAAAACCCCAACGCAATAAGTAAGTAATGAGTTTACAGAAGATGAGTACTTTCTTTCTGGGTGGAAAACTGATGGCTACCAAATGTCTGCATCATGTCTGTGTGAAACGGTAAACTTTTTTATGATTTTGTTTAAAAATATAAGTATCCACTAATATACATGTAAATTATTGACGTATATTTTCATTGAAGAAAATTTAAAATGCGGTAACAGTTAACATGATTCAGAAAATTTGATATATTTCAACAAAGCCACTCTTTTAAAGTCTTGTGTACTGTTAGACTAGCAGTGTTGCTATGTACCAATATAATGTACCTATTTTTACATGCAGTAAAGTTGTTACAATCCAATATAGTGTGAAAGCACAATAAATATAAAGTATACAACATAGTTTCTTTACCAAATATTTTTACAATATTTATTATTAAAAAAACCAGAATTTTAGCAAAAAAAATTATAGTGAAGACCTTATTTAGGACATTTTGATATAGGCCTACAACATATTCCTACGAGATATGGATTTTCACCAGCAATGTACGATGTCACATGACATCATTCGATATGTCAAGGACATAAGTATTAAGTATGCATGGCGGATCGGTTCGATATTTAAAAGAGTGACATTACGAGACGTCAATCGCTGCTTCTGCATTAGCGGTATTATTGTTATGTGTGTCACTGAATGGATAAGAGACGTAAGATGGACATTCCGCTGAGTTTAATTCTACTCTGCAAACTTTTTCTTCTGAACATGTCTTTTGTACGCTCGTCTCCATTCTCATTATTACACCCGAAGTTAAAAAAAGACGCCTTTAGATCTGATTAGTAGAAAATGCAGAAGCACTTTCAGAAATCACTTTCAAAATTCGTGATCATTGACGATTACGAGAATGAACTCAAATAGCGAGACGAACCTCTTTAGAAATCATGCAAAAATAATTAAACTCAAGAGACGGTTTCATAAAGCTAGGTTAGACGACGGAGAAACGATTTTGATCGAGTGAAAAAAAAAAAGATGCGCGTGACGAAGTCAATGGTAAAGAGGAGGATAAATATGAAAAGCATCAGATTGCAAATAAAGTTTGCGCGATGGATATGGCAATCGAAATAAAAGCACGCAAACAAAAAATTTAAAACGCGATGAAAAATTCCGAATATTAATTGGCTTATTACTATAAAGAATCTTACAAAAGAGGCTTATTCCTTTTTATCTCAGCTCTTATTCCTACGATGCTTTAACATCGTTCAGATTTATCGCGAGCATTTGAGGATAATGACACATTTGCATTTGAAAGCAATACACATTCAAGCTAAGAAGCGATTCGGTCATTGAGCTGCCGGCAGATGCAAAAGCTCGCAAATTTTAGTGCCGACGCCATGTTTAATGTGCGTGATGCAGCTCGCATGGCACGTGATTTTGACACGAGATCGCCTCTTACCCATATATAGGTGAACTGATGGCAAATATTGACGAGTCAATTTTCAATTCAATTCAGTACCCTACTAACAGCAAGTGATGTCATGTGGTAGAGGGTGTAATCCATCAACCCAATATTATTCGATGATTGCCACCTCAATGGGGCGTACACCAACATCATTGTAAAATTCAATTTTGTCAAATGGCATGCAAGAAAAATGACTTATAGTACGGAACGGGATGTGCTCGGAGTTCCATTAGTGGGTTGGAATGATATTTTCTACCATCTCGGTGGTCATGTTTAATGGGAAAAGCTAAATAACTTGCATTCGTGATTTGGCATTTAGGTTTCAACTACACTGTATCTAAGAATCTAAGAATACACCACAGAAATGGAGAAAATAATAAAATTAACCTTGCATGAATGTTTTAATATAATTATCTTGTCTCACACTTGCAGTGATCTACTATATTGTCTACTTAATTATGCAACTATTTATTATAAACTATAATTATACTGTATGTGTACAGTATGAAATGTTACCAAATTCATGCATGGGCAAGTTTTGTTCGAATTTTGAATATTATTAAACATGGAGGCAAATGTGGTAAATCTACATAAAGTGAAAAATAATGAGTTAATTTTTATTGCGCCCATTAGATTACACAGGCAGCAATTAGCTTCCGTTGGAAATAAGGTCCTCTGCATGCCCATATAATCGCACCCTGCAGCTACATGTAAGTAAAGGCTATCATTGCTGATCGACCGTATTAATGTTTCATTTATTAAACCAGGACCAAAGAGAAAATGCAGGACGCCTACATATAACAGGAAGGGGTAAATCCAACGATTTTTAATAAGGAAACATTATTAATGACTTCGTAACTGATTAGATTGCACAACTTATTTCCTAATTTATAAGACTTTATAGAATTGGCCTGCAAAATTTCCTTAAAACATTATACAAGATAAGAAATAGCACGCTGAAAACCCCTTGTTTTGGAATAAGCTGTATTAACAAATTTCTTGGCTCCAGTTTCGAAGCCGATTGCGTAATCATTTAGTAAGATTATGGGTAGCAGATACTTCTTAACAGATCTTTAGAATAGAAATAGATATAGAGGTAAAAATGTGCGACCTTCATTGTAGCTTTGTTCTTTCCCTAGAATTATGAATGAGGTGGAGAGCAATACTCTATTTATACAGCACTTATAACCAATTTTGAAACAAAATAATAACCCGCATGCTTCAATCATGTATATGTACCGCCTTTCTATTCAGAATAGGCCTACACATACTTAAAAAGATGCACATGTTGATGGAACTGTCTGAATGGATCTGTGGCGCAGTATTTGTTGCATGATTATTACTTAAATCTTCAATCCTGGCGTTTACAGCAGAGAACACTATTCGCAAAATATATAAAGCAAAGTAGTTCTTTAGAGTCTTTTCCTCTTGACTATATTTACTCGGAGCTAAACCGAGGTGCTTGTCATCACATGTAATGGTTCAAGCATCTTAGGTTATTGTTTAAGTCAACACAGAGTGACAGAGCAGCTTCTGTTTAATATAGTCCATGGACGCATCTATCTGAAGTGTTTTACATAGACAACGTCAATCTTCATGTCATCTAAAATGACTTACATCTTAAGTATGGTATAATCTGGATTTAGCATGTCGTCACATATTGCATCCGCGGACATGCTTTCGGCAAATAAACTTAACCTTATAGTGTTTATTTGGAAGAACTTAGCGTTCAATGATGGTGCAGGCTTGGCGAGTGTACTTTCCTGTTCCAATAGTCAAATTAACATGAAGAGTAGTCACTTAAACGAGTGACATAGAAAGTAAAGATCAATGGTCAACTCTCTATCGTGAACGACATTCAATTAAGCGCCGTAATTCACACAAAAAGTCAAGTCACCAATTTTAAAGACTTGAATCTCTATGGCAATTGTAAAGGACGCATAAATGCTTCTACTTAAATCGCTCTCACATGCATGTATACTCGTAATGTGTAATTACAAGCGTCATGAGTAAACATTTAATGCGCACTTAAGCAGTGTACAGTACAACTCTTCAAAATATTATGCAACTACTGTATATCCTCCACAGCCTTCGAGAAGCTTTCGTACTTCAGATATCAAATAACTTTTCAAAAGTATCAGACGATAGTGCGAGTTTAGGAGTGATCTCATGGAACTTTTCTTTTCCTTTACCAACTGACGGACATTTTCAATTTATACAGTCTCCAGACCCCTAACGATGTACTGACCCCTAAATTGACCCCTAAACAACTTGTAATGAATTCAGAATTTTAATATACAAGGTAAATCAATAAATTTACTTATGTTTTCACTGTAAAAATAGTTCAGTGTGTTCGTCGACTGCTTTGTAATGTTTTCGAAAATAGCTTAAGCGCGAGTAATCATGACATGCAAATGAAATGGTAAACAGTGCCATCGCTTTACTTTATATGCCTTAAAGGTGGATTTAAAATACAGATTAATAAAATCAATAGCATTTAAATAATCATGTCCAATATTCCAAGACATGCAAATAACACATCAGCCACGGTTGAAAGAGGCAAGGTTACATTAGCCACTTGTAGCAATTCATTTTTATACGTTTCATAGCATGTATTCTTCTGTATGCTTGTGTATGGAAATGCTTTTGATGTAGTGTATTTTCAAATTATCTCGCATATATATTTTCATTGCGTCAGCGCAAATTATGTTATCTCCTAACTCTTCACGAATGCAAGCATTCAAAATGAAAGATGTAATTTTTTTTCGAGAATTAAATAGAAATGTTTAAATATGCACTTGGAAAAATATAAGAAAAAAATGAAAAAATTCACATGAAAGAAGCAAATTGCTTTTCATAAACTACTAAAATATTCAAATGCAGTCGGCATTTACATGATGTAATAACAGTCCCAAAGCTCCTCAAAACGTCAACTTCTGATACATACTAATATGTCGAATATTGAAGGTATGAACAACAAGTTGCAGTTTAGCTTGAATTGAATCAACGATTTCAAACCTGCGAAGCTCAAAGATATCAAATTTATAACATGAACATAAAACAATTTAAATACCCTATGTTTATTGATTTGGATAAATCCTATAAAAGCTTTTTTTTTGGGAGACGTCTTAAAAAATGAAACGCTTTATCTACGGTGTACATATTTATGAATATACAGTGTACATGTGTCTCTTTTGGAAACATAATAACCCTGATGCGCAATTATACAATGTTTTGTACAAGCTTTCCGATTACATCCGATGTCTATTATCATCAACAACAATATACTGCACATGCTAGTAAATTACGCTATATTTGGTCTCTGTTCTAGTAACATAGCCTATTTAAATTACAAACACAATTAAAGCAAACCAGGGTAGCACAAAGAGATTAATTTTTTTATTACATTAACAATATGTACAAGAGTATGTACATGTAGTCGCAATATTTCTTTCCCAAGGGATACAAGTTTTTCACATACATGTACATATTCACTTCGTTGTACTATGAAGGCATGCTGTAATGACTGGCGATGCAATTTAAATTTTTAATGAACTGCGAATAATCTGTATTCGAAAAGTAAATTAAACTCGTATAATTTATTCATGAATTCTGCGTTTAACCTACATGTACATGGAATTACGAATCGCTTGATATTAACAAATACATGTTTTTCGTTCAGCTAGATATACAGCAGGTCTAAAACGCAGAAGATTGCTGCATGCAAATTTTATAACACTTCTGTTACACCAGCACATGCTAATTAGTTCGCAAACAGAATAATGCATTAAAAAGCTAATAAATACAAGCAACGATATTTTGACCGTTCTAAACTAGTTATTAATGTGCATTATAATCCGTTAAACGAAAGAGTATACTGAGCCTAAATCAATCTAAGATATTCATCTAGTTAGATTGTCTTCCAGAATTTAGAAAGAAACAAACACGATGCACGTGAGTAATAAAAGAGTGAAAACAATTTTCTGTTTGTTCATTTAAATTCCCAGTATACTTTTTGCTTGAACAGACATTTGCTATAGCTATTCAAGCTACCAACACGTGACTTGCAAGCAGATGGGTATTAGTTAAAATATCTAGCAAATACAGTTTAATAAGTGATACATTCACAGTGTTATAAAATATCAATATTGAATGATGAAACTAAAAGTAAAGTAACTTCGGCATATCGGCCACAAAAAAGACTGAAGTTGGTCCACTCTATTATAAGTTTTCATGCTCAACTATTATGGTAATAAACTATGGAATCCATTAATTCATCTCATAAATCACCTTTCTATGGCTAAAGAAATTGACGTTATTTGTCATTTGGGTAATTTCGGCAGGAATAGTGCGCGTACACAGTACTTCATTAATAGTCTGTGACAGCTGCTACGTCAAACGAGAATTCGATCTGAAATTTGCTGACCTAACCACAAATCGCTTAATTCAGCGCCAGGATGTGAACATCGAAATTGATTATGAATGTCGCGGCCTAGCATACTCCCCCTCAACAAAAACAAATTAATGTTTTCGGTTCCCAGACGTCTCGCGAGAGGTCAATTGTAAGCACCATCTGGAAGAGGGGCTAATTTTCAACCTGATAATTCAATACTCACGCCAAACTGATGACTACAACACAAACATTCTAACAGGGATTCATTTTTCCTTAGAAAATATTGCACAGGAAAACCACTGGATTACGATTTATCTTACGACTAGCTAAGAAACTAATGAAAATAGATATTTTTAAATCTAATCAAAATTTTCAGTTTATAGTAGCATTCACGACCAAAATTCTAACATGGTTCAAAAGTTGTGCATAACGTATATAATAACACGTTTACAATTGCTATATAATAGTTTGAACTTCCGAGAAGTTGATCCTCGCCATCATGTGGCCGGGAGTAATCAACTGCATAGCACTGCATAGCATTCGGTGGTGTAATTTGTGTAACAACACGCTAGGAATAGTGGAGTACTGATCAACGCGTATTGATCCGACGTACTGGAATGTATGTGATTAAATCGGTGTTGACAATTTGTTTCTTAGTAAAGCGCATGTAAAACCAATGTGTGTTAATGAGAATGATCATGTGTAAAATAGTGGTTCGGTCTGTATGCCAAATGTGAGACTATGTAATCTTGATATTGTGTTGAACTTTTAGTGCCTGATGATGACGTTATTAAGACGTCGAAACGTTGCGATTAAAACATGGTGTTACTTGCTGTGTATCTCCTGGTGATTTTATTACTATATAATAGTCCTAATAGTTGACGTTTCAGAGAGTCACAAGGAGAGAAGTTTGAAAGTTGCCATTTTGTGCTTTAATTTTGAAAGAAAAACAAGTCACGCCAATCTGCAAATTAACTGAAGCGAATGCAATAAATTATATTCAAACCTGATAAGTACCTACCTCCAAACGCTCGTAATCAAATTAGAAATTGTGTCGCCGCTAATTCAATTAAATGAAATTATTAACCGAATGGAAATTGCTCACCAATCTAAAAATCGCAAATCCCCGTTGACAACTAGATGCATGGATAGATGTACAAAACGAAATAAATGTCTTGTTCGCTCACTATAGCAAGCATAATAAGGGCATTTAATCTGTTATCTTTCAACATGCATTCGCCGAGGGTATGATCTTAGGCAACTGGCATTTTGCGAAGGCTCTGTTCCTTGACTGAACCCTATGCGTCTAGTATTCGAAATCTTTGCTTGAAATGCAAAGAAGGTAGCCTCTCGTTTTGCGACAACTCGCCGATGATAAATCTGTCTCCAGAGAATGCCGAAGACAAGAAGATTTATCTTATTTGATCTGAATACTAATTCAGCGCTTTATCTCCGCACATGTGGCCATATATTTCATCTTATCAATCTTGTTTATTTCAAAATTATGTGCGGGGATTCCAATGAGGGATATTCACAATGATCGAAAAAGACATTCAATATAGCGGGCACATCTAGGGAGATGCACACTACTAATATGTATTGTTGACATGAATTCTCGCGAGGAAGAGGGACAGAATAGACATCAAATAACCGCATGAATTCAGTCGTCCTGTTTTTTTATATCATTAAGATGGGTGACCTGCTTTACCGAAGTTGGATGCACATTTGCTTGCCATTAGACATAATGTCAGTTTATGTTTCTGAAAACATCGCTGAAACTCTAAAAGCCAGGCGCACACGAGGAAATGTCTGACCAACTTTCTAAGGATTTTAAGCATGTCCGGAAAATCGCATTTAATCTACTGCGAAGTATTCGAAATTATTCGTTTTCCAAAATGGAGTTGATCTCCTGTGCGGTCTTTCGGAATCGCCTAAAATCCCTAACGTTTCGAATAAAACAGTTCGGATAAGCCACTAGTTTGTTAAAAAAAAAGTCAATGATGATGGATAACTTTAAATAACACGTAATATTAAACAAAAACAATTAATAATGTGCAACCAATGAAATGAAGCACATTCGCTTTTTTAGTAATTATTAGCCTATTACTATTAATTTTGACTTTGGCAACCAAATATTTATTAAATAATAAACATATTCATCAAATGGTTGCATCGTTTTGCAGGTAAGTGAACATGATATAGATGCAGTTTATTTACTGGATATACATCCATGCAGAGCCATACATTTGTTAGTGAATGACTAATTGAAGAGTAACCATAAGTATGGACCATGTTAATCTAAGTAATTGAAAACATACTCTAGTAGTGCTTTTAATGACGCTTAATGCATAAGCACGAGGCTAAGCTTTCGTTTCAATGTTACTAATTGACTTTGCTATAACATCGACTGTAATTGGGAATACAAATGTAATCGAATGTAATCTCAACGCTATAATACCGTTTACGCGTTATAAGTTTTACTTTTAAAAGGTTTTTTTAAAGGGCGAAATGCTTAAAACGACAGCCATCTATTTATCTTCAACCCTGCAGTACATTTACTGGGCAAGGGCATGTTCATCAAATTTGACCAAGAGGAATTTGTGGCAAATAACACGATTCCTCGTCACGCCCTCTGGAAATATCTGGTGAATTGGTAGTAATGTTAAACTCCAGCTATAAAAGACAGGGTTGCAGCTCGCAATCTTCAGAATGGTTGCAGATAAGCTGACCAAGATAGTCCAGAACAAAGGTCTAAGAAAT
>JAQIXS010001833.1:0-26532 GCA_034700785.1 Rossiulus vilnensis | reverse complement strand
CTTGGAGATTGTGAAGACAAAATATATCTAATATTTAAATTGAAATTTTAAATTGCTCGTAACCTATGTTGTTTACTCGTGTAATAAAAACGCTTTTTACGATCACGTATGGAATATTTGCAATAATAACAGTGCTCATTAACAGAATGTCATACGGTTTTTGTATACTAGCCCCCAATTCACGATTAATCACCAAACAAATATAATGTACAAAAAGAAAGTGAAATAAATATTACAAGAATGGTTATCAATAAATTCTTCAGCCCTAGCTACACGAATGGTGGGCTCCTAAATACCAATATGAAAGCGGATAGGCCACGATTTCAATCTCGATTTCTTTCAAGAGCCAAACAATGCCATTTTAGGGTGCATATTAATCTTCAGATTTCAGAAAGATAAATAACTAGACTTTCACAGAAACCACGGAGATCATATTGCAGCCGAATATCATATATCATAATAAACGTTCAAGATCATTTAAATGTTTGAAATGTGATGCTTTTCCGTTGAATGAGATAACCTATAGGAATATTCTGTTCCCTCACTGACGAGTCTTTAAATGTACCAGATCGAATACCAGAATCGTTTAGGGTGGGCCGTTTATAGCAGAAAATGATAAACATTATTGATGGTGTTGAACGCAGAAAACGTGAAATTTCAATAAGAAAAAAAACATGGCGTAGGCATAGGAATCAATTTTTTTTAACTACTTGTGCATGTAGGCCTAATTGCTGTTGTGTATTGATGTGCGTTCACAAAAGCATTTTTCGTAACCTTATAATATTTAATACCTTGCAATCTATAACGAAGTCAGCACTTATGACACTTATAAAACAAAATTCTGTACACATTTTAAATGCATTTTAAAGGAAATTTGATGCATTCAAAATACACGACGATTGTAAAGAATCTGTTCATGTTTTGTTCCCAGGAAAACATGGCAATAGCCTGAGCCTAATTTAATTTGATAGTCATGTTTATAAGCGAAACGTATGACAAAGTAACAAATGGACACCGAATATTACGAAAATAAAAATAGAATATAGCAACGAAAATATTCAATCGAATGAGCTCTTTGACGCAACGCAAATGACAAAGTCGTTTGACGAGCCGAAATGACTTCCCTCCCTCGCAATCCAATTATGAACTCAATTAATCGGGTTCAAAGCTTTTAAATATTTTTAATCAAGAGTATGAATCATCACCGGCCACTGAAGAGCGGTTGCTCTTTGGTCTACCGAGGGATGAGATTAACAGGCAATAATGCAAATTATAAATAGGGAAATGGAGCAACGGTTATAGTACTTTAGCTACATGTACCATACAGTTGTATATAAAGACACCCGTCGGGCTTCCACAACGCTCAGAAAGGATGGTGGCATCAACATTTGATTTTGACAGTCGACGACTGTAGCACATTTTCGAAATGAATTAGCAAACGAAACAAATGTTTGTCCATCTTTGTTTTTCCTCCAAAATATTTACAGGTAGTTGGTATACACAGTAACCTAGATCAAGGGTGAGTGACTTATTTTTCAATGTACATGTAGCTACATAAATAAACACGTGTGGCGAATAACAATAAAATTCGCCACATCATGTAATTCATTAAAATAAATTAGAAGTTTAGTAAGGAAAACCTGTAGGCGAAAATCTTTGAAAACAATATCGATATTAGACCACATTTTTTTAAAAAAAACATGTGCTTATGCAGATTAATAATTAAAGGAACGTCGCATAAATATTTTTTGGAAAAAATAATGTGTATTGATTAATAGATCGTTGCAGGAAAACGTTTTCTAAAAACTAGATCACAAATCACGGATTTATGAATACGTTGCTAATCAAAATCTGTTTAAAAACCCGTTTGGGTTGAGGGACTCGAGCAAGAATACTTCATTTTAGGTATTTAGCAAAAATGCTTTCAGAAATGTTAATTATGATGTGAATGACAAAAGCTAGTTTTTGCTTCTAATATTATACAGTGTATCATTAATACATCTAATGCACGCGTTTGGCGTCGAATGACGTTTGGGTTGCCCATCCCGGTAGTATATCATACCCATTTGTGACTCCCGAGGCACAGAAAAGAAAATTTCATAGAAAAGGCCTCAATTAACAGAGATGCTTATCCACATTCGCCGGAAGTGACAGTTCTCAAATTCTCAAATCGCCGCTTCGCAAGCTGTCCAATAAGCCGCTTATACGGTGGCCGATGGACGAGCCTCGTTTTATGCGCCTGGAGCAGCGACAAGATGAGGACAAAACAAGATTAATACGCAGCCCAGGAGCGAAATCAGGATGGATTTATTTCGTGGAGCTGCGGTGGGCGAGCGTCGCAGGGGCCCATTCGAAATCAGTCACGCACTCTGAAGGAGTTGTCCGCCGTGCTACTCGACCAGATTGAAACCGATAGAAATATAATTTATCTTCTCTGGGTAGCATCCCCTCCCCTCGTGTCCCATCCACCTCGCTTTTTACAAGCCGAATCGGCGTACAATAAGGAGCATGGAGAATTCGCCATAAATTCCGCGCATTCAGCAGCTCGAAATGTTCACTCCGTCATGTGTCAACCAGCATCGATCCATTGTCACTCGATATCGATTGCACCAACTGGCCATTCGACCCCCCCTAGCAGCTCCTTCCCTTCCCCCATGCCAGGTCAATCAATGGCGCTGCTGGGAACGGAGTTGACTCGCTCGTTTCAAGCGTCAATTAAAGACATGATCGAAGATTACCAGAAGCTCGCAACGAAACTGCGACTGTAACCGCCCACCGTGTTCGTGAATGGCATCAATTATCTGGACACACGGCTGGGGACCGCCGTCGTGCTGCAGAGCTGCCAACTGATCATTAATTCCCCGTATCAACATTTTGTATCTTAACATTTAGTGAATTTAACTTCGGTCGAAATTGGGTGGCGCTCGCAATGCAATCTATGACCTGGAGCCCATTCTTTCTGGTAAACAAATACACCGGGCTCACGAAGAGCAGTTTTACACCAGCGGAATGATATTCCCGCATCGCGATGGTTGACCTGCAGTCAAATTACGGACGAAGGGGGCGTGCTTCAGCAGTTTGGCAAATTACAGATTTCCGGAATTGTGAAGTGTTCAGAAACTGTACCAGAAATAGTTTTGCAATTTAGTTCAAACATAGGGGTTGATGTCTGAATTCCGTAGTTTTCTTGTAAATTTGGCAGGATAAGTGTTCAGAATTTGGATGTCCAATTTATCTATAGATTGAAGTTATAAATTGAGATCAGCTCTGTTGTCTCAGCGCCTTGTTATCTTTAAAGAAAAACTGCAGTTTAGGACTGAAAAACTTAACAAGCAAGCGAGCCACTAGCAGTATCTTGGACGTTTAAATAAACATTACAGTACATATAGAGCAGTTTTACTTGAAATTTAAGCTGTGCTTGATTTGAACGCCACCTTGAAGTGTACCGCGCTTATAACTGTAATAACTGTAATTCAAACGTAGATAACATCAAATTCAGATAAAACGATGACAAAGATTTTCTCATAAATGAAATGTCAGTTTTGACCATGAAGATTGCTTCTCATCAAAAATGATCAACAACCATTGTCAGTTCTTTTGATACCATCGCTGCTTGCAACGTGCTCATGACAACAGGCAATTAGTGCATACATTCTTTTATGGTAATAAAATCCAGACTAATTCAAAATGGGTGGTGTTTTTCCAATGAATTATATGAAATGGCCTACTCACGTCTTCAATATCCTCAGGACAAAATAATGCGGCTGTCCAACGTGTTTAAA
This sequence comes from Rossiulus vilnensis, assembly GCA_034700785.1. Taxonomy (NCBI): domain Eukaryota; kingdom Metazoa; phylum Arthropoda; class Diplopoda; order Julida; family Julidae; genus Rossiulus; species Rossiulus vilnensis. The sequence continues at coordinate 22,750 of JAQIXS010001833.1, read as the reverse complement.
TACAGGGGCGGCTCAAGAAATCGCATTCCACATTTGTATAACCAGCCTGAATTTCCAGATGCAAGAAATGAAGTAAAATGGTTCCTGCCAATTTTGAACTATTGTACATAAATGACCGAGATATTTTTGTCTAGCTTTACATATTTCTCTGTCCACTTGAGTAATGGCACTCGAAAACTGTTAACATTTCCAGTATGGTTATGAGCACATAGTTAGTTATCTATAGGAATTTGGAGGTGAGTTATGAAACTCCGATGGTACATTTAGTTATAACGATCGAGGGGTGCCCTTGAGGCTTTCTTCTGTACCGCAGAATGCCGATGACCTATCACCTCTGAAAATTATGAAATTACTCGATGCAAATGAATTGGCGTAGGCCTACTATTTTGCACGAAATTCAAAGTTCATGACTGCATTTTGCATGCAGGAAACCCTCAATGAAAGGCCACTGCTTTGTGGATTTGACAAATGACAGCATGGGTGAAATGACCTCTGACTCTTCTCATGCAGTTTCCTGTTGTAATTCTGGCCAATTATCTATAATAGACTCGTAATTTGCCGCCGCTCGTTGTGAAGCAGCCCAAAGTTCATCTCTGCTCAGACGTTTCGACCAAGGCAAAAAAAAGCTAAGAAGTCATTGTAGACGAAATTAGCTCCATTTTTTAAATTAGTATTTTGAGCTCTGTATTTATGAAGCCAATCTTATGATATTGCCATTTATTATGCAGCTCTTGCGGTTGTCAAATATCCCCAGTATGATTATTATTCCCGTTTTTAGACTTATTAACAGAGCGTTGAAACGTCAAAAAAATACGGAAGAACCCTCATCTGTTCATAAAATTAAATTAAGGAAAAGATGCTTTGTACCATAGCTCCTGCAATTTGCAATAAATCACATTTTATATTGAAAAAAAATTGTGTGTCCCTTAAAACAATTACTCTTATAAATGCTACAAACATGTAGGCCTACATGTATCACGGTTCGATTTTTTTGCTACAGTGTATAGGCAATGTGATCCTTTTTTAATTGCAGGTGCAAAACATCTTGTAAACACCTCATCGATTTTGAAAATGCAACTTTTTCATGCAGTGAAAAATACAAAAATCTTGACAATCTTCTTGAAAATTAAGTATTCGATTACTTGAGATTGTATGGCTGTGTATAAGTGCTTACTCATTGTAACCATCATTGTCCAATTCTTCTTTTAGAATAAGCAGTTATTATTATTATTATTATAAAATAACAACAAAGCAATCGTTTTTTTGTGTTCTCGTATCCATTTAATGTACAGTATATCAATCGTTACAATGTACCAGCCAAATTCTTACACAGCGTAATACGAAATTCGAAAATCCCATTAAACGAAAACTTGTTGTGCATGAATTATGAACGCCTATATTACGACCGGCATGCAGCTCGCGAGAAAAATCATGTTGCACATATTCTTAAAAGCAAATGGGATTTTCAGATCTTAAAAATGCTAAATGTTGTTTCTTGAGTAAAGAGAGGTCCACAGACCATGGACAAAATTCTGTGTATTTTTTTTTTTCAGCGAAACGAAAACTTATAGCACGAGTTTTCGCTAAATCCTTCGTTTCCTCCACAAGAAGCAGAAAAACAGTGTCAGTTTTTTTTCATTTGATGCATTTTCACTTAACATGTTGGAAAGTGCCAAGCGCAATTTCAATAAGCTCGAAAAAAAATGTTAATCTCGTCAACTGCGAACGCCTCATCCAAGACGTCCTCGGAGGCTCTCCTATCATCCCACCTGACAATCTTCATTATGGTTTCATTAGTTTAAAAAGAGTAGTTTGCAGCTAACATGTCAGCGCGCCCTGATCCCGGCTTATTCCCTCGACAATTAAATTATTCCTTGGCTCAGGTGGCGCAGGGTTTACTATTGCAGCTCTCTTTTTGTGCTCTACTTAACAATCTGTTTTCGCGACTTTTTTTTCTCTTTTTTTTTCGTTCGGAAGTGTGTCTCTTGTTTTTATTCGATCCATCCTCTGGGATGGGATTTCGCCAAACTTGGCAAAATGCAAGAATGCTACGATATTGGATGGGAGCGAGGATTTGGTTTCTTCGCCGCTTTTCCCTGCGTAAGTGATAGGGAGCAGACGCGTCTGTTTCTTAATATGCAGTTTGGTGCAACCGCTGCCAAATCTAATTAAATTCCAATTAGCCAGAGTAGAAATGCTATACTCTGCGCGAGAGCTCCCATCTGTAACTCGGCTATGTCAATAGGACTGGAATAAGTGAGAAGTGCAATTGCCAAGGACTCGTCATTTGGAGGTCAATAGGAGAAATGCTGTTCTGTTCTTACCACATCAGCAGCGCCCCAAACTGCTTACAATGTTAACCTGGGCTACATGCAAACCAGTACCAAACCCAGCTAGGTCGCCAGTTGACGGACGAATGCGAACTAATCTTGATGGCATGTCATAAACTATTTGAACCTCTATATCATTATAGCTATGATAGCACGTGAAAAGATACAGCACTCCAGATCTGCTTGAAAATAACTACATTTGAGAGTTTGTTGTAATGCCTTACGAAAAATCGCTCATATCTGGCATTTCTGTCTATTGTTGGACCCTATTTAACGCCTTTGGTATGTTATGGATATAGCTGTTGTTTAAAGATCAAATATTTACGTTGATTTAAAAAGAAAACAAGACTGTATGATTCATAACTTGCTTTATTTCGTATTCAGTTTTGCATTATTGCCATATTTTTACTATGCAAACAATGGTTGCAAAATAAATAACATGCTGTTTTGTCAAAACAATATTGGAAAAATAAAGTCGCTTTCATGAAAACACCGGAATTTTTTTTTCATCTTTAGGTGGTATTGATACCCCTAGAACATTTTAAAATAAACAAAATATATATCATAGTTGGTATTCAAATGGGCTTCAAATGTTAAAGTGAACTATTACTTAATTTAAAAATTTTTGATGGCCCAGAGCAAGTACCCTTTTCTCCCCTTATAATTCCGGCAATGGAATGAGTAATTGATTATTTTCCTTCAAGCAAACAAACGCTAAACTGCCAGTTTTCATTTAAAACCATGAATTTGTACTTCAATTATCAGAAACGTACAGATACTGAATGACACTCTTAAGATCCACTTAAAGCAATTTCATCACGCATTCGCAGAACAATAAAGTAGGCTGATTACTAACTAAAACTTTACTCATCAATTAGCTTAATTTAGTCTTTCAATCTCGTCACCGTATTTAGCTTCAATCGACTAATACCACAATTTATTTTTCTGTGCTTGATTGTTCTCGTACTGCAAAGTTTAAAAAGTTGCCCCATAATTGGGCAATCACGCATGTCATTTAGCGCCTACAGATGAGCCTATTGAAGAAATTGAAGAAAAAAGGAGCAAATTTGTCAAAATTCTAACTATGTAACTGCGAAAATCATAGGATCTCTAACATCTCCGTCAGCCTGAAAACCTGATTCGCCACAGAAAATGCATTTTAAATTCAATTTGCTCTCTTTATATCACTGTCGCATTGCGGCCTCTTAAAAGGATGCCTTTTAACATGCCACTATGATGGAAACAACACAAACTGGCTGCAAAAGCTGCACGTTTGCAATAAACCAGAGAGTAATATGAGACATTTGCGATTGTAAAACCTCCGCATTTCCATCTCCACAAAAACCATGATTCGAAGATTGCAGTCTTCGTGGTCCATTTTCAGTTTATTTTATGAAATAAATCTAAGCAAGAGATGAACAAAGCCAGGAAAAATCCTTTGAAGCAATCTAAAGAAAAACTGAAAATACCAAAATGTAAAAGCCATACGAATAATCTTGGAGAACACGCTCACGTCAGAAATTTAAAATCCAGCATGAAGAAGCGCATATAAATTGCACCAAAAATGAAACCTAATAAATCCAAGAATGTTTAATTCAATCTTTCTAGAATCTAGACCTACCACATACAAACCTTAGAAAAATGTACGCTATTGTACTATCGTATCACTGGCAGCCTACGGTGTACTCAAATAATCTACAAATATGGCTTCAACTTGTATTCTGACGAATGCAGATGTAAATAAATGTAAGATTATTTTAATAATTATCTTAGTTATAACAATGCCGTCTTTGAAAATAAATAAAGTAACGGAATAGTTGCGCTGCATCTCGTACAAACGATTCCGAAAGTTATTTTGGTATCTTCTTCCAATATTTACCTTAAAAATTTGTTACCAACATATTTTCCACACGCATTGGGCTACTGTGTGATGACTCCATGACAGTAAGATTGTATTCGTGTTTGAATATCATATTTAGGACCAGTAAAGTTCTTCAAAGGTTATCACCGTTAATAAGCCAGATTCAGATGAATCTCATTTGAAAATAAAGCATAGTTCGTAAATTACAATGTCAACATTTCAACAGTGCATAAAAACTACTGATTCAATAACGGCGAGGGATGACAATATTTTAATGTTTCTTTTAAAGTGAACCAACGTTTAAAAAAAAAGATAGAAAGTTCATGCATAACAATGGATGGTCCCTTTAACGCTAATGTTGGTAGGTGTAGACGTGAAGTACAAGAGAAATTGGAGAATAGAGGAGCGAGAAACGAATCTCTTATTTCGTTTCGATATGAAAAGAACTTCTGTTACAGAATGATTGCTAAAGAAGAATATGACAGAAACAGAAGCGAAACAATTTCGCTTGCATTACAAGAAATCCCATTTTCTCCAGTGAAAAGCGCCTACGTGAAGCTGTGTATATACGAGCGGGAAACTAAATTCCGTTTTAATGAATGCAGGGGGTCCTGCGAGAGAAAATCGCTTTATTTTCGGAAAAGGGAAAAGGAATCAGATTCTCTGCATGATGCATTCCATTTCCTAAAGGTCTCAAAGCTCACCTGGAGTGCATTATTACAACATATCTGGAGGGAAAATCAAGACGTAGGTTACCGATGGCAAAAATATAGATGCAAAAAGAAGGAACGAGTTTAAATGCCTGAGATTGGTTTCATAATAGTCCCATTATGAGGTTCATCATGTCACAGGTGGCGCCACAGCCTGATATTCCGAATTTGACAATTCTTGGAAATTTGCTTGAACGAAAAAGTTTCACAATCATTTTGAAAGTTACTCTACGCCAGAATTTTGAGCGAGTAGCGCTTTGGGGGTGATTTCCTACAATGCAAAACCAACAACAACAAAAAATTATAAAACATAGTTTTGGTTAAACTGAGCCATTTAATGATGCACTAGTGCTTTCCGCATTTCATATTATTTATTTGAAAATGATCCATTATTTGATAAAATAAAAGCGTAGTAATTAAAAAACCCAATATTTTATCAAACACACGCTTTTTAGCAGGCGTGCCTTGGAATAAGTTCATTGTAATTTTTTTTTAGAAATTAACTGAACATTTTAAATAATACAATATATAGAAGGCACTAACGAAGGGCCAATTCCGTATAGAGAAGATAACTTTATCAAAGGTTTAGCTACAACTATATGTTTGGCTATCACAGCTTTGTGGGAATTAGGCCTTACATAAATTCACCTTAAAAAGTTGCACAAATGGATAGAAAAAAATAGACGTACACGTAATAATTGTCAAAGTGAGTGAGATCAATGACATTTTAATTTTTAGAATTATGGAGCTTGCCCCAAATTGATAATTCTATACTGGAAGTCTGCACTTGGAAAGTCAATTTTTTTTGTGCTACAGATTATCGCATCTCTACGATTATTAAAAATTGTGACATCATCGCGCATTGCAATCATTTTCATTGTCGACAATGTCAATTAAGCAGCACGTGTTCAATAATTTGCATAGACAGCATTTGGTAATCACGCACTATTGTATCTTTAGCGAATTGAATACTTAAATTCTGTGTATTAAATGTGAATTTAAACTGAAAATTATGATTTTCAGTACAAGGTGTTATGATACTAAGCTACCCTCGCCTTTTCCGTTTGGCGAACGCTATTAATTTACTGGCATCGCCCTCTAGTACTGAAGATGACATTTTTAATGGGCAGTCCTTATTTCATCAGCCACACACACTGCAAAAGAGTAGCTGATGTTTTCCATGCCCCGTCAAAGTTCAAAGATGTTAACAGAAAACATGCAAATTTGCTCATTAGTATGCTAGAATCCAGCCGACAAGCCAATTATCATATTGCTGGTTCCGAAAGATTGGATGCATATTAGCGGAAATCTCGCAGCAGGACAATTTTTATTGAAAATGGCGGCATTAGAATCACCTCCAAAATGCTCCTACAGCCGCTTTAAATGTAAAGCAGTTGCAGTTATTAGAAAACTTTGTGGCAGTGACATGAGCGTGATGACTTCCCGCTTGCATGGCTTTTATGCTAGGCTTACTCCACCCTATTTGAAATTCATATTGTTATTACCTTAGTTCGGATTTTATTGGCATCACAGCTACATTATACGTTTTATGAGCTTCTTTCTTAATATCTGGGCTTATATTAGCTATCGCTCACGATGCAATAGTCAAGGAAACACAAGGAAACTAGAGATCGGATATCCAATCCACATGACAATTTGCACAACGCATAATACGTTTGAAAATGTGGTTATAAACACGCTTGCGAAAGTTAAAGGCATATTTCACATTGCCGGAGTCTTGTGAATAAGTTTATGTACTGTATCCATACTGATAGTATAATGTAAAGGCACCTAAAAATAATGTTGTCCTTCATGTGATGCTTAAATCAAATATCATAAATCCGTCCATTTAACATATTTAACAGAATAAAGCAAAATCAAATTTGATTTTTCTAGCATTTTGATATTTCTAGCAGGATTGATTCGCACTAACGGCTAAGCATGTTAAATTATAATTCCAATGTCTACATGTATGTACAGTAGGTCTATTTTCGATACGGAATATAATAATTCGAAAAAATAAACCAAATGAAATATACAGTAACTGTAATTCAATGTTGTTTTGTTTTCTTAAACGATGTTCATAATAAGTGTGTGGCTGGTTTGCTCTGATGCTCAAAACTTTAGAAAGATCGACCCATAACTTAGTAATCAATCTATAATCCAGAGGGGCTAACATCTTCTGAAGTCAGTTGTACTGTGCCCTTGAAGTCGCAGTCTGGTGTACACGATAAAAATCGTGTACACCAGAGAGATATTAGTCCCTCGAATAATTCACATTTGAAATGTTGATATTTTTCTTTATGAACTCCTTAAAAAACAGGGTTATATGCTCGTGTATATATTATTAATATTATACAGACGACATTAATTATCGAAAAATGGAGAAACGTGTATACGAAACGTATGAGATACGTGTATTCGTTTGATTTTTTTATTATCTTAATCGCTTTACAAACATAACATTATGTTAAGCTACAAAGCAAAAAAATCATTTAATCAATTGACGGTAGAAACTCACATACAGTATGGTTAATTTAAGCTTTACCTGAAGGCTTAATCATAAGATGGGTCCGCACTGTCATGCAGCTGTGCGTCGGTAATCAACCCATACAAGAAGGGCATCTGTTTAATTCTCGTTTAGGTTGTGCTTTACAGATCATAACTGTAATTTTTACTCCCAGATTTAAAATATCATGTTTTGCATAAGCGGACATTTTTGCAAGCGATCGCATGCGTCACAGGTTAAAACTGAGTTGTTGTTGTTGTGTGTGGTGTTTTTAAGCACAATTATTAACGCTAAAAACAATGCACCGCAAATATTTAACACATTTAATTTGGATTCATTTTGCTACATTAAGAACATATGCCGTTAACTAGAGCGCCTTATTCATTGTATTGAAATTTTCAACACGAACTCAAAGAACAGCATCACCAGTAGCCCGCGAAAGGCACTGCTGGTTTGAAATCAAATAATGTGCACTGAAAATTGGAATCTTGCCAGCGTAATAATAAATTATTACATCTCATATCTGTTATTAATAACATATGATTCCTTGGATGCGTTTTATGGTGCACTGTATCGATAATAGAGTGAACAGATAAATTTCATCATTTGCACGCAACTTCCAAATAGAGAAAATATTCACATATGTTAATGCACCATGAACGCCGTTTCAACTAAAATACGTTAGGCCATAAAAACTGGTAGGCCCTAGGCACTGTGCCTAGTTAGCCTAAAAAGCGGCGCTGGCAAACATGTACCGGCTTGTAGCTCTTTGTTAATTACTAACATTTTTTAAACATTCCCGCATTCATACCGGTGGCGCCACCACATCTATCTCTGCTAAGGAACGCAAAGCCTTTACACCAAATGTGCCACTAGAGGGCAGAAACAGTCGGGCAATTCCTCTTATGCTGTTTCCCTATTGTCAATGCTTCGGTGTGACAGGTTTTTCTGACTGGATTTGTGGAGTGAAATATTCAGCTTTCCGCCGCCTCTAAATGGATATTTTGCCGCCACTTAATTGCCCGGAATATTTACACTTTGAGCTGTGCCGCAGTGACTCTAGAGTTAATTACTAGGAATCGCCCGAATCATCGGTTATACCAGCCTGGATCATAATGGATATCACCCAACATAGTAAGCGATAGCGCATCCCTTGCATTGCATGCACTCATTTACAGTATCTGTCTTTTGTTCGGACGCATGTCCAAATTCGGTGACATGTTTTTTTTACGAAAAACAGAGAAGATGGAAATGCTATAAGTAAACCGTTGCGTTTACCGGAATTTTTGTCACAGCTCAAGAAAACTGGAAAGAAATAAAAAGATTCCGGGAAAATCGGCATCCTACACTCGAACGAGCATGTGATGAGGATGTTTGGCGCGAGTTTCAAAAAGTTTAAAAAAATGAAGGGTCGTCCATAAAAAAATGTTCTTAGATTTGATAAGGCAGATCAGATCATTGCTAAAAACTTCAAATTTGAGGTTGCTTTCAGTTTATCGTAGCTATATCGTTGTTTATCGTAGCTAATACAGTGCACTTCTCTACAAATTTAAATTTATACGCCACCAGGAAACAAACAAATGTTTGTCACCTGCTCCCACAATGCAAAGATAATTATTAAATAGACAAATTGTCATGAAAATGCTTATTCTGGGGGTGAGTTTTTTTAATAATAGGTCGGGGTGTGCGACAGAACGTTTGGATACCAAGTTTTAAAAAGGGGAAAAGTTTGCAAATAGCTAGTAACCGCTGACTTAATGTCTAAAAAAGACAATTAATGATGAAAAATAATTTGGTTGCTGCTGAACTGTATTTTGGAATTTAAATTTCCACTTCATTAATGAGACCAGATGTAAATATATATAAATAATTCGAAATCAAACGCAATTTTTTGTCTGAATATCAGTTTTGACTTCTGTCCCATTTCTTATTTTTGAAACACAGAAATATCCGCAAGCATCAGTTTCCAGAAAAACGAGTTATTCTGCATGTAAAATAAATTTTAAAGATGCATTCATTCATTAAAAAAATAATTCAGTGAGGACAATGATGCCAAAGCGGCTTTTAAATGCGAGTAGGTTTTTTAAATTTTCTGCTTATAATTGGTCATTCTTTTCTGATATTTTGTATTGCAAAAATTAAAGTTATCGATTTGCTTGTTATTTTAATTGGTTCAGTAGGCTTACATGTACTGTCAATTGATCAAGTAGGCCTTACATTGTAGTACTTCAATGTACTTGTACAAGTGTGTATGAGTAACTGAGTTATCGTGTTCTTTTTACCAATAAAAATGACAAACTACTTTTTGAATTTTCAGATTTTAAGGAAAACCTTGATTTAATAAAGAAAGCTATAAATGAAGCGACGTTTTTAACAATTGATGCAGAATTTACAGGCAAGTAATATCATTTATAACGATAGGCCATATTATGTCGAGAATAAATGACAGAATAAAGATGAATGACCGTTTAATCTTACCAACTAATACTTTTTGTAAAAATACATTTTTAGAAATAAACTATTATTATTATTATTATTACTTTATGCAAAGGTCTCAGCATCTCCAAAACCCTTCATGCCTTTGATACTCCCGAAGAAAGATATGCAAAACTAAGAAAGGTAATTGCTATGTTAACCATAGTTTGAGCATCGCATTTTGGCAGGGTGGCTCGAGATGATTGGTCTGAAAAGTTTAAAAGAATATCATAAAATTTGTTAAGATCAATCAAACACACTGCCTGGAATTGTATTTAAACTAATATATTCTAAACATTATTCTAGCTAAGCTAAATTATTGTATAATTAATATTATTTCAGGGTGCATTAGATTTCTTGTTAATTCAATTTGGACTCTGCACTTTTAATTGCATCGATGCTGATAAAAGGTAATAACAATAGCCATTTTCAATACAGTAATTAATGTCGTTGTCACTGATGATGAGGATAATCTTATTTTTTTTTGCAGATACGAACACAAGGCCTTTAACTTTTATGTTTTTCCAAGACCTTTCAAGAGGAATGGACCAGATATTCGCTTTATGTCTCAGGTAAAATAACTTTCCTTGATGGAACAGATTTTAAAATACATAGATTTCAGATATGTAGTTTTTTTTAATGTTGTAGGCCTACCAAAATGTTACGTTCTTTGTTTTACAGAGTTCAAGTTTAGACTTTCTTCTGTCTCAAGGCTTTGATTTTAATAAGTTATTTAAAGACGGTAAGTTTGAAGCAGTGCAGTTCAGTTATTGTTGAATTATAATTTTACCTGAAACTAATTTGTTATTTATTTTAGGTATCTCCTACCTGAGCCCCAACGAGGAGCGAAAACTGCGCGAGCAACTCGAACAAAAGCATTACCAGCAAGATAATACACCATCCCCTCGCTTTGAAAGTTCTCATAATGATGATAGTTTATTAAGGAGCCCAATTCCCATTCCTGATCAACACAAGGCGTTTATAGAAGATATTTGGTGAGAATTATTCACCCCAGTTTTTCATGTTGCGGTACATGTATGTGCGGCTATTTAATGGAGAAATATCAATTTATCATTTTCAGTGAACACATCCAAGATTTTTTAAATAGTTCCGAAGAAATGCTAGCATTAGAGCCCTGTAATGCGTAAGGACATTGTTTGCTATTATAGCCTTAATCAGCGCTACAATTAATTGTATCTAATTGTTGCATATGTTTACTAGGTTTCTGAGGAAATTAATTTTTCAAACTGTAAAGCAAAGGCAAGTTGGAAAATTCCGTTTTCAGTGTTGTCAACTCAAACTACGTAACATGTTTGAAACTCAAATTCAATTTTACTGATTGCTCCTAAAATAGGTTTCCACGCGGCATCTACTTAGAGTCAAAGCCGACTCCTAAAAAGGAATGGTACATTGCTATTACGAAAGTTAACGAGGACAAGCTAAAAGAGATGGAGGAAGCCAAGAAGTGCTCAGAGTTGGTAAATACAACTATTCAAGAAATTGTTACAAAGATTGTTAAAACGAATCAACCCTGAAATCATGGAGTTCTTATGTAGGAAGAATTAGATGATGCCATTGGATTTTCGAAGATAATTAAAATGATCTCCAGCTCGGTACGCAAAAAAGCATTCTGTTTTATTTTTTGATTACTCAGAAACATCAGAATTTTTTCACATGGCGCCATAAGTCGGACAGTACCTAGGGCATTTTTTTTTCACTCAAAAGATTTGGCATATTCCATAATATTTTTTCTACAAGCAGTATTTGTGTTTTCTTAAGGGCAAACTAATTGTTGGCCATAATATGCTTCTGGACGTTCTCCATATAATCCACAAATTTTGTTGCCCATTACCATCTGTGAGTAAACGAATTCTTTACTGTTTACATTATACTTTGATATTTTATATTTATGAATTCAGTTATTAAGTTATCATGTTGAATGCATGCATATTTCATATTTGTGGATCAGTAATGTAATCCAATTTATTTTGTGCAAACTGACTGAATTTAAAGGATTATGAAGATTTCAAGGCAATCACGAAATGTGTATTCCCAAGGTAAGGTTTTTGTATAGCTGCAGTGCACTTACAAGCCTACTGCTTCACAAAGGTGCTTATGCTTTCTTGTTGTGAGAAGCAATTTATTGCTACACATAACAACGTTTGTTGAAATTCCAGATTATTAGACACCAAATTAATGGCCAGCACATTTCCATTTAAGGTAACTGAACGCTATATATATGGTCTAGATTAGACATATAGTTGTTAGTCGGTGTTATTCTGATTTCATTGTTTAATTGTTTTAGGAAAAAATTAGCAAAACCATGTTAAGTGACCTTTTAAAAATTCTCGAAAAGGAACCTTTTAAGATGCCGAAAGTTGGTAAGAAAATACTTCTTACTTTTAACCTGACTTAAAAAAAAACCATTTAAATTATTTCCCAATATTTGTGTTGTCATTGTGTACCCATAATTTATTCCAAGTATTATTTGGAAGCCCGTTTATTAAATCGGTAACCAAATAGTGTATTGTACATATAGATAAATTTATTTTACATGTATCTTATGTTGAAATTTGGATCAATAGTCGTTTCAGCGGATTTTAAAGGCTACAGTACAAGAGAAGAGCAATTGCACGAAGCTGGCTATGATGCATACATAACTGGGCTATGTTTCATTAGCATGGCTAGGTACTTAGGTGTGTTTAAATTTCAAATTTGAGCAAACCATTTGCATGCGTGCTTTTACAAGCCTTGTGTCACAGAAAGTTAATTCTGACAATTACTTTGAATGAATAGGAACCTTGAAAAATTCCAAATTGCCATCACTACAACCAAACTGGAGTTTACTCGAGCCGTTTGTGAATAAGTGAGTAATACTTTTTTTATCATTTTGTGGGAAGTTAAAAGAAGTCGCATAAAAGGATTTTTATCACTTAATTTGTATCACTTTTAACACTGAACGAAGCAAATGCTTGACATTTTTATCTTTTTCATCTAAATGGGCTCTTGAAACGTTTTATGTTATAGAAGGCAAAATATGTGCAAAAATTATTCAAACTCTTAAAAATGCAATAGCAATAAAGTAATTGCTAATCCGATTTTACTGTATTTTAGAAATTTGAAGACTCAAAAACAAAAAATAAACATAATATGTTATATCCTTAGTATGTCCTAGAATTGTCATAAAAGATTTTAAGTATTAAAAATTTCACTTTAACATCCCATTAATATGGCCATCAGGAAATGGATACTTTTTTCCTTCTAAAAGTTGGAAAATAACTGAATTATGCAAACAAAAATTGAAAAACTTTGACCATGCTCTCTTTCATAAGAAAGGTGTCAATACAGAGCACACTTGCAATTTTCTAAATTTCGAAGATTGAAAATGCATCCTACAGAAATATGGGTAGCAAGATAAATATTTCCAACATTATTCAAATGATGTTATCAATCACAAATAATTTTAGTCATTACATGTTAACAATTGTTGGTGGAAACAACATAATATCATGCAACATAACAGCAATGAAACAATGGCAAGCCAAAATATAAAGTAAAATATTATAGCTCAGATAGCATAAAGTTGCTCTTTAAAATTACCAGTTATCTAGTGGAAAGTCTTTCATGTCTCTCGAGATCTAATCATGCAAATTCTGAACACAAACGAAGAGTGTTGCTGTGGGACTTCTAATATTGAGTTAATGCAAATGGGTGATATTTAGAATTAGAAAAATGGCACCGCTTGATTCATTGCCTTTGGGCTGACATAATACAACGTAACACCAAAAAATCGTTGTGTGATGAATTAATAATGCAGTGGAAATGGTTTTGCCTCCAGGTATGAAAATGTGTTCGCACTTTATTCATGTGGGATAAGACACTGCATAATTAAACACCGTATAAAACTGATATGGCGTGTGAAGAATGAGCCCGCCTTTGGGAAAATTGACATTTGCGCATTTTCAAGAGACAAATCAAAACACAATCAGCGGAGGAAAATTAAGCTGAAAACTCCCCCTACAGCGAATATCAAATAAATGCAATGCATGCTTTAGAATGAAAATGAGCTCATCACTGACTAATCAAAAAGCTTACATTAATTAAATTTGAAAAAAAAATTGCATCACGTACTGTGAACTACATTTGCCTTAGGATTTAGTGACTTAGTAAGATTACAAGTTAATATCTTTAATATAAGAATTGGCCTCAGAGCATCCATCATAACAGTTAGGCATATTCTTGCACTTGCTGTCACGTATGACAAAAATACAAGCAATTTGAAACGTACTTTCCTCAACTCCATAATATTAATAAAAGTGATTAATTTGTGTGTGTTATTGTTCGACATAAACAGTCTGGATTTTTCACTTGTAAAATAAATCCAATAATTTAGTTCATTTAAAATAACGAAAGATATTGAGTTAGAGCAAGACATCGTCAATGGAAATAAGTACATTGGAGTAAAAATCATATCTTAAAATACTGGCAAACATATTTTGCATTTCGTATAAAACTACACATTATATAAAGTCTGCTGTTTCCACAATATATACAAACTTCCGTATGGTTATTCTGTCTTCTGGAATCTGGTCTGAGTAGAATTGCTAACGTTTCGTGCCCTGTGTAATTGTGGGTCGCGACCCACCAGTCTTGTAAACACTGCCATGTGAACTCTTTGGCATGCAAACTCGTTTAGTACAAGCCAAGTACCTGTCACTTCTTATCGCCACCTTATAAGGTCATTTACTAGATTAATAAAATATTAAATAAAAATTATGGTTGCAAGCAGCAGGAGGTATCAGCACTGGAAATATGTCTACATGCCCTGGCACATGCTAAATGAAGGGATTAGCTTAGTTTTCCAGCTCGCAACCTCAACTCCTAAAGACTGAATGCTAAATAGTTTTGGATTTGCACTCAGCTGGAATGCTACCAGACCTCCCAAAAAATTTCTGTGGGTTGGACCACCTACAGTGCAGATAATAGTCCCTTATTAGTTCTAAAGGGTTCCTGAACCTAAGGTTAACTTACATTATATTTAGGACGCATTTTCCATTAGCCTAGCGGGGGGCACCTTATTTCTTCTATTTTTAGAATTTCGTAGGATATTTGGTTTGTATTAGTGAGTGCACGGATGAATAGCGTAACAAAATAACAAGAATTTTACAAGTTTAAGATTAAACTCTTTGCTTTTCTCAACTGCTCAATCTATTCCAGTTTTCAAATGTCAGGTTATAAAATTTTTCGAAAATACCTACTTTAATATTTTTGCTCAGTTTATGCCCTTGATAGAATTCATGAGTATTCATATATTTATATTTATCTACGCTAAAGCGTTTAATTCTTCGACAATTTATAAAATGCTTTCATTACAAATAAACTGACGGCTAGTTATTTTACTAAGTTAATTTTTCATCGAATTGAATTTCTACTAATTACTACCGATTGCCGATTTTTAATCAAGGATTAGAAATACTGAAACGATTCATGTAAAGTATACGCTTAGTTTTGGTTGGACCAAAAAATAGGCATTGCTCATCTATTACATTGGTATTTAAAGCGTTTACTACTCCCATAATTTTTATTAAGACGGTAAGATTTAGAGCTCGAGGCGTGGATGGATAATTTTATGGTTTAACTAATGCATATGTGGCCATTAAAATGGTTTTATGGGCTAGGTAATTGAGATGTGAAGTGCACGTGTGTGCCTAAATTGAAGGGATTTCGGCTGAGAATTTTAATAACTGCGACTGAAACGCGTTCTTACAGATAGGATGTGGGAAACATGACATAATGAATGCACTGACACAAAGAATAAAAGCCATTTATGCAAGTTTCACGTATTGGGTTCTGGTGAATTCTATATTTGATTAGCAGCTTGCAGATATTGAGAACCAAAAATGACTGAAATGACATTACTGTTAATGGCTTTTATTTATTTGTTTTATACATATAGTTAAGCTAAATGTTTCATTTTCGTTTTTTTATTTGTATAAAAAATATGAAGATGCAGAAACGCGATCCCAGAAATATTCAAACGCATTAATTAAAAAGGCATTAAATTATATCAAGTCTTAAAATCTTTGACTGTATTTATTTAGTGCAAAATTTAATATGTGGCTGTAATTGTCTTCGTTAAAGTTAATAGACCGTTGAAATTGGTCACAGGATATTAAACATCCATTATGTTAAACTTTTTAAACTATATTAACGTTACTTCAGACCTAAACAAGCAAACAACCATCTGTATTTGAGTTTATTTACCATTATCTAGAAGGTTTTAAAAGATATCTTGTTGTTCAACAGGTTGTACGTGATGCTTGTTCATGACATTCCTTATTTGAATCTCGCTGGCGATGATCGTAAGAACTTTTTATTAACTGGTATCACTTTGCTTTGTCACATTTAACATACGAATTCTCATTCGTGAGTTCTGTAATTCGTAAAATAATGTGATGAAACACAGAGGACCTGATTTAATTCGATATTTTCATGCCATCAAGCACTTTATTTTAAAAAGGAATGTTTTTATTTTTAGTGAAACCTGATCGAAACCATGTGTTTCACGTTAAATTCCCAAAAGAATGGAAGACGTCGGATCTTATGCAATTATTTGGCCCATTTGGTAAAATAATTTTTATCTCATAATTGTTTTTAATGCTGGTTGTTACCAAATCATTAGTTTTAGCAGTTCATTTCACTACTTTTGCGTGTGAATGCGTGTATTCATGCAAAAACAATTCTGGCTTTTAAATTTCCAAATATACAGTGTTCCCTATAAACATAGTTAATGTATAATGTGTATTAACAAAACGAAAAAGGAGTTTTTCGGAGAAAAATGTGTGCCCAGTAGACAAACTCGCTATAGGCGCTTTCTTACTTGTATATGTGAGTTCTTATTTTAAGGGTCAAACTCGAGTATGATGTTCCATCCTCAATTACCACGTTACCATACTATTTCAGGTCATGTCTTTGTTGCCTGGGTGGACGATACTTCAGCCTTTGTGGCTCTTGATCGCAAAGACCAAGCTGCATTAGGTAATAGCAAAAATTCCTTTTCCAAGCTATTTGCGTATGCTCTTTCACAAAGCGTTTTCATTTCCAACAAGCTTTTTTAATTTTTATTGTGCAACATTCGATCCCATGTTCCATGGAAATTTCATTTTTCAGTATCAGCATTCTCCTTTTTCTCACGATTTAGTAATGCGAACGCTCACACAGAGTGACATCTACCACGTCCAGTCCTACAAACAATATGCCTTGGGGCAGAAGAAGCCAAACCCATACGCCACCATGTTGTATGGTGAAGCCCGATTAAATAACAAGCGACTGGTGGGAGAACCTGGGAGAATGGCCAAACGACCTCGATGCACGAGAGAGGGGTAAGTTAGCACACGTTTTCATATTCTTCCCTAGGAACGCCATCCAAAAATTAGGAAATCCCAGCAAAGTCCTGCAAGACAATGGGCAGCGATTTATTGTGTTCCATCATTGCTGATATTGCAGGCCCATGGATTTCAGACTGCTCATCATAATCGCGATCCTGGGCATGTTCCTAGCCTTCATCAAACACACATTTGGGACCCCAGATTGAAATACCCACCGTTATTGTTCAGGTTTACAAGGCACCCTACATGGTGATGCTCTAACCCACTGTATCTTTTTAAAATTCTTTTTATAATGTGTAACTGAAGCATTTTAACTCGTGCCTAACAAGTGACGAATTCCTGTGGTGCACAAGTGCTTCAAATGATTTTTCCTGTTCGCTGGTTGTCGATGTCTAACCAGTTGCTGAACACAGAGATTTTACTCGGGGCTACGAACTTTGATTTTTACATTAAAGGAATTCTCTCATAAAAGATTGAATTAGGACATCGCAATTCATTGAAGGCTAGCATGATTTATAAGCGCAAATATGATAATAATACAAATGTTATTACACGTGGCAAGTTTTCTTCACAGATAATTAATTCTTGCATAATCACCGTTGGCCACGCTGCTGTCATTTCAGGCAGTTAGCTTCCACAGCAGGTCATACCATCTTATAAGCGTGAAAGTCACAATTTCTTAGTTGTTTTCCTACATCATAAAAAGATCGGATGGTTGTCATTAGAATGTATTTATGTCTTTATACCTACTTTATGCGACATATTGTCATCAGTGTTTGCCCCCCTCGGTTAGCAAAGTTGACTCCTAACCTTAAGCAAATTTCATTTAACAAAACGACATTATAATAGCGACAAAGGATATAATGGATGTAGTTGATGTCTACATCTGTAATGCACAACAGTGCTGTGCGCACGAATGGCTCATTCAAAAGGAATCTCATTTATTGCTTCTGTTTTAAGATTTTGAAGGTTGAAAATAAGAAACAACTTACTGAATCTTAAGAAACTAATCGTGAATTTTAGATAATAAACTAAAAACATTCTTTTACAAGTGCATTCACCTCAATTGGAAGTTTTTTTGTGTTTTCTGAGGATTTTTGTTTATTGCCTACAACTTTAACGACAATAATATTGGGACTCTGCATTGTTATTCACGTATTTTATGAAGATTTCAATCCAGTCACTAGTCACAGAATCGCTGGACTTGTACCCTACATTTCTATAATCATTTCGCACAACGTAACGGAAATAAGTTGCACGTAGCAAGATTGTTTCGCATTGCAGCCTTTGTTACGTAATTATATTTCATTATCAAATGGTGTCTTGCAACTCTGCACATCAATAAAAAACATGCCGACATAGCTGGATACATTTTATTCCAGTGTTAATTCATGTAGGCTTATGCTTGTGGAAATGGGAAAACCTCCCCTTCCTCATTTTCAAATCCTGCGTCTAATTAATGAATAGCTCATTTGTAAAACAATCGAAACGATCCAAGATTCAATTTTCTCCAATTAGTCTCGGCAAATTGTAAAATTTCACATGATTATTAGCCCATCTTGCTTTTTATTTATTTATAAACCTGTACTGTAGCTAATTAAAGATCGAAACTTGATCGTAAACTTTTTTTAAAAAAAAGTAATTAACCAAAATATAATAAAATAGATGATAACAAAAAAATGTAAAAAAAATCTGAGGTTTAGCCTACAGGCTTAAAAAATATGGGATGAACCACCTTCTCTCCGCCTCCTTGACGATGCGTACAGCTAACCAGATGTCAAACATGACGATTATTTGCAACCTAATATTAGTATTTCTCTTTGTAAATAAATGTTGTACGTGTGCAGAGAAGCAATCCTGCTGAACGTGTACCTCCATTTCACACGGTGGCCAAAATATCGCTGTCTTGCCTAGAATGTCCATGATGAATGATCTAGCGTTTCAAAGGTCTGCGCAACGTCCTTCATCGGGCGATTATCATTAATTTTATTAATGACAAGTAGTCCATTTTCAAATTATCGCCGGTGAGAATGGTGTAATGTAGCCGACCATCTATGGTTGCAGGTTGCATACGGGTCACATTTGCGATAATTTCAAGTTCTTGAAATAATTATTTTGTGTATAAATTTTACGCATCATTACGCCTTGATATAAACTATGAATTATCAGATTAATAGCGGCTCCATAAGAACAAAAGAAAAGATTTGCGCTTAGCAGAAATCATCATACTTTCCATAGTCGCATTTCTTCATTGGAGGTTTATTCGATTATCCCTTTTCCAATGCTTTTCTCACAAAAAAAAGTCTTAAATGGACGTATTGCGACAGCACAATTGAAATGTGGGTGTGCATCGAACTTCGTAGAAGCTAATTCACCTTGACCTTACCGCGAGCTGCAGGATGTTGTCAAAACTGCTCGATGTGAAACATTTCTTAATGGCATCTCAATTTACTGCCAAAAGTTTCCACCAAAACTACTTTCATCATTAATCTATTGAACGTAGACTATTGTTTGAAATTCATGCGCAATTGTTTTATAGATTGTTGGCCCATACACATCCTTGGTCAAATTGTTTCATCTTTCCAATTATCAACACCGGATGCTGTCTGTGGGTGGACATTCATGTGAGGAATCAGGTTCACGCGTGATAAACAACGCCTCCTGCAGACCCATTAATAATTTGCATTGTTTACACTTGAGACCAGAGTGCCTTGATGCACTCAGCTGAATGCACTAACCTAAAATAATCACATCTACTGTATTTAGTGTTGTTATTGCTTGGAAGTCTATTTGTAATGTTCAGACGAAAGATGCACTTGGGAATTGGTCCTTTGGTTTTCCGATGATACAGGTGTGTGCCTATCAATAATCAATCGAACCGGTTAGTAAAGAATGCCGACTGACTGGAATATCCTGACTATAAGTTATAGTAACTACATTGATAAGTAATTAATAAATTACCATAAATGACAGCAGGTAAAATGCATGAATACGCTGAACCTAGGTACCATGTATGCATTGAGATTGATATCAGATTCAAGATTTAAGTATGCTAAAAAGAGCAAAGTTTAAAATAAAATGTACACGACAGAACTGAGCAAAAGTGAGTAAAATTGATTAAAACTTGTCAGTGTTGCAGATTTCTTTAGTTTTTAGTACATTCGTCAAATTAAATTAAAACTGGCCTGTTTTAGTGTTAGAATTATCTGTAAATTATTCCATATCGTCCTGATGCTTATAAATAAAATTAACTAATTATGGATGAAACATTAACAGGATTAGTTTCGTTGAAGGCAAAAGTGTAAAAGATGAAACGGTGACTAACAAAGATTATGCGATTACAAATAAAATGACAGTGACAATGGGCGTGTAAAATCTACGAAATTTGTGCAAAAATTGGATTGCACCTATATGGGCCCTTCAAACCTGGAAGCTGCATTAATTATCTATAGGCCTACCCCATTTGATTTTTTATTGACTCGATGAGGTACACTGTAGGAACATTCAAATGTTGCAAGGAGCATGGGAAGTCAGCCACCCTAGTGGCCACCGCCTTAAGTGAAATTGCTCCATAAAATAACAATATTTTGAAATGCTTTTTGTTCGTCTGCTATTCATGGTGTTCCGGAATGATTACGTGCCTGTTAGACTCGCCTCTGCGTTTACGTCTACCAAAAACTAATCGACTCGTGGCTCACACAAGCATAATGGACGATAAAACTGCGTGTAAATATATCACAAATTATGGGTCTGGAATGCAGCTGGTGCAAACCAATCCAAGTTGCTCCGCGGGCACGAGTGCGAGCATCAGGCCAAAGATGTCCGATAGTAGACTGATGGCTGCAAGAGGTTGTTGGCCATCTTGGAACTCCCTAAGCCCTTTACTGTGTATGCATTTAGGCGGCATTCCCTTGTTTTTCACAATTTTTTCTTTGCTTTGTTTCCTCACCTTTTACTTGCCCGAAGGAGCAGCGTTTTACGCTTCGAGAGGGCATTTTTCCTCTTTATTTCTCTGACTTTTGTGCATTTTTAATTTTTTATTTATGAGCGACTAAATCCTTGGCTCGTTTGCAGCTTCGGATTCCTTCTTTCTTGCGTCCTATCTGCTTAGCTGCACACACTCCCTCGGGCCTGTTCTTAAGCCTTTGTACCCTTCAGACATTCTTGGAGGTGAACGTACGCCGTGAATTTCAAATGTTGGATAAAAAAGCGATTTTTTTTTTCTCGGGCATGCCTGCTCGCATACCGTATTTCCTTATAAACACAAGAACTGGTTGACTAGAGCCCAATCTTTTGAATAAAATAGCCGATGGAAAAGTGTCGAGGGAAATGAGAACCGTTTTTAGACGCCATTAGCTACGCTATGAATATGCTGCATTCAGAAAAAAACAAAAAAAACACGTTTGGGTGGCTTATTATTGATGCAACATTGTTGCAAATTTCATTATGCCTCTTGTATCATATACGGCTGCGATGCCGCTGGGTTCGTGAAAACAAAAAAACAAAAAAAGAACGTGGACAGGCAATCTTTGAAACTGTGCTGGTTTTTTGGTGGATCGTTGTGGTGGCTAACATGGATTGGGATTCGACCTTGGGAAAATCACAATCCAAAAACGGCCAATGAAAAACTGTTTGAAATACAGCAAATGCAATGTAGAAAGACG
Organism: Rossiulus vilnensis; assembly: GCA_034700785.1. NCBI lineage: Eukaryota > Metazoa > Arthropoda > Diplopoda > Julida > Julidae > Rossiulus > Rossiulus vilnensis. The sequence goes on along the minus strand of JAQIXS010001833.1, from coordinate 813 downwards.
TATTTCTATGAACATATTGTGTGTTCATTTCTTGGAAAGAAAGTTTAATTTAGGTATCTGAAACATTCCAAGTAAGTGTGCCCTGTCTTACGGGCTTATTTCTATGCTTAGTAACAATTGCACAACATGCATGAGTAACTGCTTAGCCTCGACTGCTCGGCATATACATGTACATGTGCATTACTCTTCTTTATTATAATTCGCGAATGACAACCATCAGAATTGTCTTTAACAACAGGTGACCGCATCAGTAATAGTTGGTTCAGTTCTCCAGTGTGTCAGGGTCAATGACTGTGTAAGGCGCTTTTGAAGGAAAGACCACATGGATCGAAGTTGGGTTGAAAATACTACGGTTGCCAGATAAATAATATCTTATGCCTTCATTGGGGGAGGGAACTTTGTAGGTGGTTAGAAATTCTCTTTGAGCATCCGGGTGTGTTATTCGATACCACATATGCAGTTTTTATATCTGCAAAAACAAAAGAACTGGAATACCATTAATACGGGCATTTATTGGAAATACAGTCTTAAACTGCATATCTAAGTGTAGCTAACATGACATTGTACTCGCATTGCTTTTCTTCTGAAATAAGTGTATCTTTTAGTAATTGCGTCAAACATCAAGAAAAATTATATTACAATACAATTGCAAAATTGAAAAATTTTAGCAGTAATTTCTTAAATATACAGTGTCTGCCAAAAGTTTTAGGACGATCCAATTATTCCTTATAACTTTAGTAAATGAAATGCTATAGTCTCAGACCAAATGAGTGAAACATCCCTAATTATATATGCAATCTTGCTTTACAATTT
>JAQIXS010001832.1:0-26550 GCA_034700785.1 Rossiulus vilnensis | reverse complement strand
AATGTGGAGACCATGACCGTGAATTACGTAAAGTTGAGTCATTGAGTCATGGTCTCCACATTATCCGAGTTTATAGCTCTTTATTGCGCCCTAGACGTTTTCGATCCACCCTGTACCACCGTTCGGATAAACGGAGTTAGACTGCGGCGCCCCGTTCGTTCGGTTGAACGAAGGTCGTGTGAGCGCCCCCTGGCGGCCGCCCCTTTCAACTTCAAGGTCGTCCAGTGCGTTAAATATGAAGAGGTGGTTTTCGGTGGCCTCAAATCGGACTCCAGACGTCCAGTGAGCAACAATGAGAGCGTTTAGTTCGTTCCAAGCTCCACATTGACTGCGGTCAGTTAATCGCTCGTTAGCTACGTTGGTGCAAGTGCAGGATATTTACTCGCAGCGTGTGGTGTTTCCGCTTTTAAACGCGTTCCTTCCGGTCAATCCTTTTTCCACCTGGACTGACCAGCACGTGTTTCCCCAATGCGCTTTCGTATTCGAACTCTGGTTCTCCAATCGTCTGTTAACTAATCGGCCGTTAGTTGGAACTTCCACAATGAAGAAGAGCATCCTGGGAAATTTCCACCTGATCCAGGGGTCCTTGTACGACAAAGCCGGAAGGTAGAAACGATTGATTTAAGGGGGTTAAAGGGTTAAAGGCCCCACGTGGGCTGCCGGGGTCGTGACCCAAAGGTGTTGGATTTTGCTTCGTGAAAACGTTGAAAATTTCCTAAATTTGATGGAATTTATTATTTTTGGTTCCGTTTTTCGGAACGTTTTTTCCGGAAATATATTTGAAAGATATGAAATATAATGCGAAATGATAGAAATAAATAATATGAAAGGTCTTGTTTTTGTTGTTGCACATTTTAAAAATGATTGAATTGGAATTCACTATTTAAATCCAATTTTGAATTTATCAATTGTGGCAAATTGAGTTTTTAATTTTTTTTAAAAAAAATTGAGAAATGCAGGAAATATTCATTATTCGTAAACAAATTTTCAGCAAAACCCCTAAAACCGTATAGTTTTAAAGTAAGTTAACGAATTCGGTATTTTTTTTAAAAAAATTGTGAAATGCAGAAAAGATTCGTTATTCGTAAATTATTTTTTTAGTAAAAATTCTAAAAATATATTTAGGAAGATTCAATGAGTAGCCTATTCATTATTAAAGGTTACGATTTGTGAAGTGCCTTCATCATTGTCAATTTTCAAATTATTTTTTTAGAGCAAAACCACCCCTCCCCCCCGCTAAACCCCCACAAAGTTATGAATTAAAATTATGATACTGTCAATTTTTTTTATTCAGAAAAGTTACGTGCATAAATCATTTCGTCTTCCTTATTAGTAGCCTACAGTATTGCCGGTTTTTATTTAAAAAAATAAATAAAATAAAACACGGAAAAGTTCAGTTTTTTGTAAATTTAGAATTTAAAAAAGACAATATCCTCTATTTTATCCTCTATGGCTACTTCTGCCCATTGAAACAAACATTTTTGGATCCTTAATTCCTGATTTACATGTAGTTGTTTGAATTAAAAATTGTCACTGGCTGAGGCTGTACCTGGTAAATATTTTGACCAGATGACCCCGAAACCCCTCTCAGGTCGCGTTGTCATACTTGTTACATTTCCTCCCAGTGTCATTAGCATCGCTTTTTTATCACGTGGTGTTTGATTATCCGTGATTTATCGCATCGGTGGTTAATCTCATCCGCCTTTCAAGTTGAAAAATAAGCCCCCATTGCATAAATCACTTTGAACAATTGGATTAGTGTCGAACATACTGTACATGACACTTGAAGAGGTGTAAATTGGAAATATTTTTGACACAACAGTGGTACTTCTGTCAATTTCTGTTAATATTTTGACGTTTCGAGAAAATGGCCATTTTAAAATGTTCGAAGAAAAACATGTCAAAACTGGTCTTTTGCCGCTTAAAAAAGTGTCACAAAACAAAATTTTAAATTTATTTAGTGTTTAAACACATGGCAATATGCGCTTTGAAATATTTGAAATTAATGAAAAGTTTAAACGTGTGCAAAAACGTTTCGGGTGCAAACGATAATACCAGTTGAACATGTTGGTACTTTTTAGTGTTTTAACGTATCAAAAAACACCTATTAAAATTCTTGAAATTTCCACATGTAAAAAAAACCATGCGATATTTGAAATTTTTGAAGTGTTTAAACATGTGTCAAACTACTTACAGAAATACTTGAAACTGACATGTCTTGAGCAGTTTTTTTTTGACACATCATTCGAGTGTAGCTACATGGAAAACAATGACAGAAATATGACGTCCAATACAGTTTTAAACACGTGTTTAACAACGTCCAAAAAGTTTTTCGACGTTTTATGGAACATGTCATCTGTCTGGAATTGGAAAATTATGTTGACATGTTCTGAATCCAAACACATGCCTTTTAAAATTAACCAGCAAAATTTAAAAATTTGTAGAAAGATGATTGATTGTGAATGAGCGATGCCAGCGCCATCTGTGTTGCGTTTCGCGTGATTGTATCGATGTTCTACAGGGGCGTCTGAAAAGTGATGACCAACAACTAAGATCATACACACCCTGAAATTGCCCCCTAATAATAACTACTTTCAACTGAAAATAACTATTTTTAACTGAAATTTATTTCGGACGAACTGTAGGAGACGGGGTTCTCAGGGAAGATGAACACCAGGTGGCAGCATTGGAAAACACCTTCGTTCCATCGACCTTGTACACGAATCTTCCCATAAAGCCTCAAAAGGTTAAAAACCCACCAAAATATAAAAAAGGGGGTTCTTGGCCCGCACCTTATTGCCATCCACGAATTTTGTTTATTTAATCACCATCAGTACCATCATCATCATCATCATCATCATCATCATCATAATCACCATCATCCCCCAAAAAGGTAGGGGTAGGGCGATGGACCTGGGCTCATTGCACGCCAGGTGGGGGTGGGCGGACACCTCAACCCAGCTTCCCTTGACCTCGTCAGGGGTCACGAGTCGAGCGTGCAAATTTCATCTGCTTGATGGATAAAACACCCAAATTGGGCTGTCAAGGGTAAGGGTACGTTCATTGCACCCCTTGCCCACCCCCCTCTAGTGGCGGTCAGAGTCCACAGGATTCCAAAAAAACGGATTGTTAATTTGTTATCCCATTGTTGTTGTTACAACGAGGAGTTTTGTTTTGTGGAACCAGACTCGAACTGGTCGGTTTCGGAAGAGGGCTGCACCTCTGAAGAGGGCACCGGAGTAGACCGGTACTGGGGTTTAATTTTCGGCTAGCATGAGTTCGCAGAACTGACCACTCCATGTGCGTCATTTGAATATTTCCTGGTTTTTTTTTATTGTTGATTTTCTCACACCCCTGGAGTTAATTTTTTGTTTTAGGAAAGGGGAAGGCAGGGGTGCCAAAAATGAAACGCTGTGAAGGGTTCGTGCGCACCTGGAAAGTCAGGGAAAATAAAAATGGGCAGGGATAGGGAAAATTCCGTTTTTGGTCGAAAATCAGGGACTGTAACGTACTCTTAGATACAAAGGTGTAATTTATAAATATTTATATTTTCGCTTATTTTACTGATAAATATGTAGGATAAACACATGTAGGATATTTCCATTTATAATTAAAAATCACACGTGTCTAGTTCATCAAATCTAGCCTTGGGCAAACACTGAGCAAATTATGATACTTCGATTTATAGCTAAACACCAATTCCAGATATCAATTTACAAAATCGAGCTGATAAATTTTTTTAGTGGAAAGTATGAAATAAATTTTAATTTGAAATTAAAAGTAAACTGTCGCTAAAAATAGATTTTATTTGAAAGTATAAAGCAACTATTAACTATGACTAAAAGGGATTTTCGTTATATTAAAAGAACACTGATGTTTTAATGTTTTAAAAATAAAAATTATATTTTAGCTAAAAATAGGTTTTCGTCATACAGCGAATTAAAATTTATTTGATAGGACTAAATAATAACTCGGATTTTAAAAAAAAATTCATTTCACAAAGTTCTAATTTTAGTTGAAAGCTTAGTTCATAATAACAACAGGTGGCAACATCTTCTAAAGGCGCTATCATCCGAACTAAGACACTGCAAAAATATGGCGCCATTGTTATTGTTACTGTTGTTATAAAAAATGTAAACAGAATTTTTTCACCCATTGTTTCGGCGTGGGCGGCCATCTTGTCTCGTTCCTTGTTTCAAGGCTGTGAATTATGGGTTAAACTCGATACGCTGATGGAGTCATTGGGTCAAGGGAGCCCCCACCCCATCCCACCAATCCATCACAACCTATTGAAACATTTTTTTTCAAATATATATTTTTTATTACGTAGCGATTGAGTAACTCATCCATTGTTCGTTTCCTGACGACTAACCCTTATGACCTTTCGAGGTTCGTTCCGCTTTTCAACCCTTTTACTTTTTGTTATTTCGATTTTCACAAAAGTTATTGTCCCTTTTTTTTTGGTGTTGTGTGACTCGTTTTCCCCAAATATTTCCCCACTCGGTGTCACTGGGTCGGGTTTGGGTCGCCCAAATTTTTGTGGTGTTTTTCTGGCCTTGGTCGAACCAAACATGAATTTTTCGGTTGTTCCAACTTGTCTACCCTAAATGTGGGCCCACTTTCTTGTCTCGTTTTTCTAAGGATATTTGTATCTCCACCCAGGCCCTGAACCGGGGTTTACGCCTAATGTTTGGGCGATGAATTGCTGAAATTTCGCCAGATTTTTTTTTTACCATCCATCCCTCTGTTTATTTTGAAAATAATTTAGGGATGCGTTTTTCTGGGCTTTGCACTCGCAAAAATTGCTTCTTGAAGCGTCTCGAGTGCTTGCACAAACCTTGTAATTAAAAAAAATGACAATAGGATAGAAGACAATGGAGTTTTTATAATTTTTCCACATGTTCCTAATTAGCGCCGGTAGATGGCACTCGCTATCGCCGCATTGAGTAACGATTGGCATGTGCGCGGCGCCATCTGTGGGAGGAAATTGTAATTATTCAATTTATAATGGGTGTTTAGTTTCGATGTGGTTCCAAAAATTGAACGATTGGTTATTTCAATTTTCTTCTTTATTCGTGTTTCAAAAAATCGAAATATTTCTATCGAAATAATTCGTTTTTCTATGCAGTTTTTATTATTGTTTTTTGAATGAGTGAAGATGCGAACTTCGACAAGGTTCTCTTTTTGCGATCCGTTTCACCTGATGCATCATAGATGGCGCTGGCTTCGTTGCAACGTTTATTTCGCAAATAGCTTATTGAAAGGTCGTGAGGGTGTCGTTAAATAATATTCAATAAACAAGCAAAAAATGTCTTAACGGACAAACTCGAGTTACTCGTCGTAGTCATCGTCAGTTGTTCGAAATAAGTTGTTTTGCGTTTTGTCAACCTTGGAAATTCGCTTTATTTGCGGTTGTGCCCAGAATCCTAAACGTAGAGAATAATAGGCCTATTTTTAGCGATTGTTGTTTTTCATTATTCAGCCGATATTCGCACTTGGTCAAGGTGATTAAGCGATTTTTTGGACGCCGGCCAGGTTGGGGAATTCGGAAATGCAGTTTCTTGGCCAAGATTCTGCTTCGCCGAACGCGGTCTTGGCAGCTCGAGGAAAAGTCAAATGTTTTCCTCAGATTTCTATTCAATTGTTTTTCCTCGTCAGCGTTTCAATCAAACTTGTGTAATTTGAACGTGTATAGATTGCGAGATGTTTTTTTTTATTATCAGCATTTTTTTATTTAATTAAAGAGCCGCAACCTTGACTGATTTTTTTTCGTTTGAAATTCAACACCCACCCAATGTTGTTACCACCCATTAAAAAAACTTGTAATTTTTTTTTCAGCGTGGGCAAAACGCGTTTTTTGTCTTTTTATTTTGATGCATTTTCGGTGGTAACAGAAAAGTAAACGATATTATTTACTCTGTCAGGTTTCGGTACCCAGGTGGCGCTTTTAGCGAAATGATAATGGAAAATTTCCGACTTGAAAAAAGTCTACCAGCAAGAGTCCCAAATTTAAATGATTATAACAGTGAAAATAAGTCCAAGTAATGTTTTACAATTGTAAAATGTGTGGAATTTAAAATGAAGATTAGAAAAATGTGGAAGTAAAACCCATGATTTGAAACACGCTAAGAAGTAAGAAGTCATAATACTAGAAATGTCCAATAAGAATTAAAGATCTAAAAGTATGTCCAAGAAAAATGTTATTGAAGAATCCAAAAATGCAAAAAAAATATCCAAGATTCAAGATTTGAAAAAATATCAAATTAAAATATTTGTTTGACAAATGCTAGAATAAAGAGTCAAAGTTCTAGAAGTTTTCAAAGAAAAACTGAAGATTTGAAGAATATTTATTTTGAATTTAGATTTACAATTTGAAAAAAAAATGCCATGCAATATATAGAAGTCAAGATTTTAAGAAAGCCAGTATTTACTAAATATCAAAGCAAAATCGAAATCTGCGAAATGTTGGCAATAAATTGAAATAAGGGAAAATTAAATTATAAGTTTTGAAATATATGCCGAAGTTGAAAAACAAAATGCAAAACATGAAAGGGTCAGTATTTGGCCATTTTTCTATTCACAGCATAAGAAAATATTGCCAAAGTATTCGTAATTTTTATTTATCATAATGATTATCATTATTTGTTATCTTAAAATTTCGAATAGCGTTTTAACATTTTTTTTTTTTTCATGTTATTTCAGTGGATATCACGAAAAATCGTCCCAAGTTGTGCTGCTCAACGACGACAACCAAAATATTTTAAGTTCAAATTTAGAGGTGAGTATTTCGTTCGGTTATATTTATAGAAACACCATTTATTCTTAGTGGGGGAAAAATGGTCGAAAACGGTAAAAAAATGGACAATTTTGAAGAAAAAAATACTGCGCATGATTAAAGAGTAGTTGCAGCAGTACCAAGAAATTGTTATAACATGTCGAAAAATGCCAGGAATACAAATTAGCTAATTGTCAAAAATGCTGTTTTGTGCAACCGACGGTTAATTTTTAGAGACTATCCATTTTCAGTGAAGACGCCCTCAAAAACTCGTTTCCCCGAAGATGGTCTTTTTTTGTGCCGAATTTCGCAAAACCAGTCGCCCGTTTTACGTAAAAAAACAGTAAAACAAACAAAAAAAGAAAGATATATTAGGGTCTGAAATCGCAATTAAAAATTCCGCCCGAATCGGTGACACTGACCTTTGTCCATGACCAATTGGAGGGTTATTGAGGTCAAGAGAATTGGGTTTCTGTAATGGTGAATTGGGCTGGGGTAGGATGAAGGGGATCCCCCATAAAGCTCACTCTTTTAGCCCCCAGGGGGAGGCCAAAGGTTAAGCAGGTTGCTGTCGGATTGGCATTCCTCGCTTAAGCCAACTTAAAATAATAAATAAAAGATATCAAAATGGACAGTTGTGTCTACATGTACGTGGAATGCCATTGTGCATTATTTGAGATTTTTTAAATATTAGTTTTGGAGAAAAAAAAAATCTAGCAATTCAGCTACTGTATACATGTAATGCAGTGTAAATAATCCATAGGTTTATGAGCAGCCAAGACTAATCATGGCCGAATATTTAAGAAAGATGGAATTATTTTGCTGCATTTTGAAAAAAAATGCTCTGAAGTAATTGTTTTAATAAGCATTTCGAATTATTTACGCATTTGCTTATTGTTTTGTAAACGAATTTATAGATTATTTAAATCTAAAAACGATAGTTCTGAATTATTCGATATCTGCGTTGTTAGTTTACGCGTTTTTCTTTCCGATATTTTCTCAGAAAATAACATTCATGTAATTCAAAACATTCCACTTTTACTTTACTAAACAAACATTCATTTGCTATTATTAAACGAATCTTTTGAAGCATGCCAGTAATTTAAAATCAAACAAAACCTTGATATTTCGAGTAGTTTAGTTTTATTTATTAATTTGACTTTTTTTCAACGTGGTTTTTGTAATTTCTCAAAATATACCTCATGACGTTTGCATCTTTTTTATATTTTTTAAAAATATATTATACATACAGAGATTCTATTTTAAAAGATTTACAGTGGTTTCGATAAGCGATGGGATTGTTTTTTCAGCTGCCTAATGAAATGCAAACCAGATATGAAAAATGGATGATAGGCGTGTGTGTTTTTATTCTGATATTGTTTTAGTTTATTTTTGTTGCACTACTGAATTCCGTAGGGCCGGGCCTTTTTCACCTTGGTCAAGATGCAGGGATAAGATAAAAACGCACTGGCAAAACCTTGATAAAAACATTAAAATTTCGCTCGATTTCAAATCGTTATAACCACTCAAGGTTCCTATTTGAGGAGCGAGCTAACCAGGAAACCTTTTTGTTTTTTTAAAAAAAATTCAGGTAACAGGCCTTCTGAGTTTGTTTAAAACAGTGAAACTGTACTGACTGGCCAGGTCACGGGGTTAACGACATCGTTGGGGTAGTTTTTTTTGTATTTTTAATCCCCTCACACATTTTCTGATATTTTTTCCTTATCATCCATAGGTTAGTGTACAGGGTGCGTCAAGTGTGTTCGAGTATTTTGAAAATATGTTAATTTGGCTTTCTAAGTTTGGCATCAATTCGAGTCCACCTCAGACATCTTTTCAGATATAACTTAACGCAGACCTTAGTACCTTAGTTGTATTAGAAGCAAAACTGTGATTTTTTTTTGCATGATGGGCATCCTTTTGGGTGCCATACCATAACTTACCAAGCACCAAACAATTAACTTTTCTGAAGAGAGAAAAAACCGAACAGATTCGTGAAAAATATTATGTATAGACCTGTAGCACTAATTTGATTTCGTTAAAACAAATGCAAGTTCAGGCGCTATACACCAGTGGCGTTGAATAACGAAAACAGAAACGAAAACTCAGTGAAAAAATTGTCTTTCCCGAACGTCGTAAGTGCCAAACGTATTGCAACCCCAATAAACGTTTAAAACATTGGTGTGTACTGTTGAAAATTCCAACAATTTTGGCGGTTACTATTGCCATTTTCGAATTATTTTCCTGGAGTTGGAGAGACCTCCATTTGTTCTAGTGATATTTTTTATTTACCCCTTGGATATCTGCACTTTTAAGTGCTAAAATATTTTCTGCACTTTCCATCCAATCAAGAAATAGCTAGGTATTGACCACAACGAATGAATGTTTCACATCAGCATTACGTTGCATTGGTGACACAGTGATATGATACAGTTTGTGGAAATGGTAATAGCTTGAAATGATACAGGTTGTGGAAATGGTAATAGCTTGAAATGATACAGTTTGTGGAAATGGTAATAGCTTGAAATGATACGGTTTGTGGAAATGGTAATAGCTTGAAATGATACGGTTTGTGGAAATAGTATAGTTTTAAATTATGTTTTGTGGAAATGATAGTCATTTGGCACTGGATGTTCTTCCAAAGGATGGTGTTATTAAGTTTCCAGAAATTCAATTTAGCCGAGTTAGATTGGTTTTAATTACAATAATGGCTGTTATTTGGGTGGTTCTCTGTCAGTTTTTTGGTAACCCGATGCGGTCTGTGTACTCCGTGAAGAGATTATTGCTTCCTCTTTTGGGTTTCGTAAACTGTTTAATAATTGTGGTGGTCAGTCCTTCGGTCACGTTTACATGTAAGTCCGAACAGGTTTTTTTTTACTTCGTTATTCCGAAATTGCGATTCCAGTGGACTTTTAATTCGTAAAACCATTAAGCGTCACGATTAGCATAATCCAACGTAAGTTCGTTGCTTGGGAAATGAGTATAAATGACCCTCTTTTCAATTTAATTTAACGCTTGCCCTAGCGGTCAGATATTAAATTTTAATTCCATCGTGTCGTAAATTTTAAGGCCAATGCCAAGAGTTTTTCGTCCCCCTCTGTTTTATGGGGACTTTGTTCTCGGATTTCAATGGTTTGGTTAATAAATTCATAATTATAAGTTTAGCTTTAAAGGTTTTCCCCCCTCAGAACGTAGCTTTGCTATTGGTTTTATTTACCTACTTTGTTTTGCATTGCGATATTGTATTTATTGAAATTATATTTCTAGTAATGTCTGAAGGAAAAAAATAATGTACATTTCTTAAATATGCATAACGATGCATTTTTTAATTTGCTCCAAATTCGCATTATAATTATTAAATTTATGTTTTTTAATTTGTAGAATTTTACGAAATTGAATTGAAAGTTTTAACATTTTCACGAACTTTCCGTTGAAAATTCGGTTACCTTAACCGACTTCCGTTGAAAATCGTAACGTCCGAAGGTCACGAATTTCAATTCGAATTTTGTCTTCGCATCGATCTTCACCAAATAGGTCAGGGAAATAAATTGTCCAAATTTTAAGGGAAATCGAAGCAGAAGGCGTAAATCCTTAACTGCGTCTGTCATCTCAGACCTTCTTCAGCACGGTCATATTTTTCATTTGATGTTTTCTTTCGTAAATACTGTTCTATAAAACGTCTTTTTTGGTGGTCAGTGCCGAGGTCCTTGACCACGTCTTTCGTCGTGGTCATTGATTTCAGGCAAATCGCCAAACTAATTTATCTTCTTTTATTTATTAGTTTTTTATTTTTCCCCAAAAAAATAGGGTCTGCTGGAACAAATCGAAAACAGATGTGATAAAACTGGACCGAGGAACTTTGACCAAAAAGTGGCCTCCAACAAGAAGGAGCAGCTGAAGAGACAGCTGAGGGGCTTCACCATCGTCCCTTGGCACCAGTACGAAGAAGTCGATTTATGGGCGGCCCTCAAGGTCAGTAGTGATTCCGGAATTTATGATTAACCCCCGAAGCCGGAAGCGAAGCCACTTCCGCATTCCCATATCCGACTTCCTGGCTGGCTTTCTGCAAACACAGGTTTCTCTAGGTCATTGAAATCCTCGATTGAAGGTCAGGTCTTCAAAGTGCTTGAAAACTCCCAACTGGAAATTTGAAATTTAATCTTTATTTAAATATAACTTTAAATTAAAATTTAAAATCATTTTGAAAATATGGAAATATTGATCTTGAACTGAAATTTTACTTTGGTGTCTTTATTTGCAGCATTCTTGCTAGATAATTTCCTGTTTTATGCAGATTTTTTTAAATGCTTATTTTTAGTATAAGTTTGAGTTGAGATTGATAGAATCTGAATAAATTGGTGTAAATTTTCAAATTTTAAATTTCGATAGTCTCAATGCGTCTGCCAAAAGTTCAATAATCAGTTGTACTCCTTGTATTTCACGGATATTCAAACATAACGCTAGCTTCTAATAAAAAACAACAACAAAGTCTTACAAAAATCCCACGCTTTTTAGGCGAAAATGCTTGCCAAATTTCTCGAAAATTCGTTTCCCAATCCATCGCTGGGGGCGCTGTTTGCAGTTTCTAAATTGACGCTGGTCTCGTTCATTACTTTTTATGACGTAAGTATTTCTCAAAAAAGCAATTTGAATAGAAAAATAATAATGCCAGCCCCACCCACGTGACCAGGAGCGTTTTTATAAAATCGACGCCATAAAGGGTTATTGGCTAACCAAAAAAAAAAACTACTTAAGTAAGCGTCTGGGTGAGATAGAGGGCGTTAGGCTCGTCTACATGCTAAAATATGTAGGCTCTTGAACCGTAATCGGGGAGAGGTACTTAGTGTTTGTAAATTGAAATTTTGTAAATACCCGTTGCGACCGTAAGGTCAAGAGGTGCCCTCTGGCGACTAAGGGGGAGAAGCAAACAGTTCGGTTAAGTGACATTTAGTAGGCGGAAATGCATTCCTGTGTGTCTGAAAGTTGAAAACTTTATACTGGCATTGCAACGCATTCCGTCTAAACAGAAATAAATACTTTAAAAACGACATGTATATTAAATAAACGTTATAAGCCAAAATCATGCAGTTGTACAATACGCCAAATTTAGAAAGCACAATTCATCGTTGTATTATTTACATAAACTATTTAAAGTGCATTATGTTCAGTTTTTTTCATATTTGTTTTTATGAAAATATGGGTCTTAGTGTCAAGGAAGTATAGCGCCCGTTATAATTAAACTTTAATGAACCGTTAATGTATTCATTAAGTATTATTTTACCATAAAAATGTTCTTAAATGGTTTTTTTTAATTTCAAGGGCAATTGAATTCGTTGCTCTGAATATGAACTAATGAGGCTGCGACTGGATATTAATTAAGATATTTGCACACATGAAACGAACCGAATTAATTACGTCCAGTTTAATGAATTCATTGGCACTGCAAACACATTTGGACGAAATAAGGGTTACCCCATTTTTTTTTCATATTTTTTTTACACAAGCTTCAAATGTCTTTGTGGGCTCATCTCCCGATGCGCTTCCTGGTTAGGAAAAATGTTTTATAAATTTATGACCTATAATTTGATGGACGTACCCTTGACAATGACTAACGTATTTCGTTACAACCGGGTTTTTTGTGCTTCGTTGAATTTCACGGTCACGTCTTTTTATTTTTTTATACTTAACGAATTCATGTTCCAGTGATTTTGAAGCTTTGTCACGCTGCCCTGGTGCTGAATTTCTTATTTATATAGGGTGTCCGAAAAGGTTTGGTTTCATACCTTTTTGGACACCCTGTATTGCATTGAGGTATACAGGGTGTCCGAAAATACGTTATAGATGATGAATTGTGTTCATATCCTTGAACATATTGACAAATCGGTCGGAAAAGTGAAAAGGACACCCTGTATGACGTTCTATGAAATATACAGGGTGTCCAAAAAGCTATATTCGTTGGCAGATTTTGCTAAATCATTTGAAAAATGACATTAACAATGGAAGAAATAGATATAACCGGCAGTACTGCAGGGTGTCCGATAAGCCACATAGGCATGTTTTTTATCACTTTAATTAAATATCTGTAAAATAATTATTAACATAAGTAAACAATAAATTAATAATATTGTTATTAAAATGATTGCCTGCGTTTTAGCTCTTTAAAATAGTAATAATAATACTAAAATAAAACGATTTCTAGATGGTCATTCAATTAAAAAAACTTTTGTTTCATAAAATCATACTAAAGTAGAATAATTTCTTCATTAGAATCTAATTAATAAACGTTTCTTTTATAATTTGTAAAATGATTCCATAATTTGTTCCATAAATGAACACGTAATTTTTGTCATGTAAAAACAACAACTTAAAGACCAGTTAATGAATTATTTGTTTTCCTGTTTTATTTATTGTTAAATTTACAAGAACTATCGGTAATACATCAACTGGTTTTGTGTATATTTCTACTTAATACTGTCTATTTTAAATTTTTGAGTTTTAAAACGGTGCCAAATAAAAACCTCAGCAAAGCAAAAATTCAATCCAGCGTATCAATTTTCTGCATTTGGAAACTACAATCAATTGCGACGTTTTACAACCTCATTTTTGATATCGTTTTGTTGCGGGTGATATCGATACTTCCGGTTGCCAAATTTGACCTTGCCACCATTTGAGGTAACCCAACAGGGTTCCCCCAGACGTTCAAATCGTTCTAGGGGAAAATTTGGGTCACTTTGAGTTGTCTGGTCATTAACTGCAAATCCCCTCAGGCATTCGGTAAGGAAATCTAAAGAAAACAGCGAATTTTTTAAGGAAAAAACGATAAATGAAAACTTGATTCTGTCATCAGTCATTACTCAAAAATGATACAACTTTTCAACATCATTTTATTTTACTTAAAAAAATTCGTTATTTCCAATGTTTTCGGGTGGAAACGTCAATTTCCGAAGAAAAATAGACCAATTTCGGTTTGCTGAATGAAACTTTCAACGGGTTTTTTCTAACCGTATTAGCTTTTTTTAAAAAAATAACATCAAATTCAGGCTCAAAAAAGCAGCTGAACCCAATTTCGACACATCTCACTTTTTTGGAAAAATGAAACTTTGGCCTCATTACACGTGACTAACAACGAGGATATACGCTATCGACGTATAATTAAGTTGTTTCACTTATTTAAAAAAAAATTGGTGAATTGTCCATATTTGCGATAATTACGCGTTTTGCAGGTAACAATAGGTAGTAAGTGCCTGAAGGGTGTTGCTTACCTCGTCATTTCCAACCCAAAAATTTGCAACAATTTGCGAATCTTTCGTTTTTTAAACTTGTTTTTCCTTCACCTTAAAATTGGTTGCATAATTTTGGCCATGATCAATCGAACACGATTCGCTCTTCCTTCGAGTAAAAATTCCCGAAATTTCCTTTCGTTTTTGGCCATGGCCCCTCACGCCAAATACAGAATGTTTTTTTTTATTGTTAAAGTTTCAAAACTTTCGCAAAAAACTTCCCTTTTTACGGCTGTTTTGAGTTAAGTGCAGTTTTGTTCTCACATCGCCACATATTAAATTCAATAAAACCAACCAAGAATACATTTTTAGTCAATAAAATATTATAACCGTTAAAAAGTTAAATTTTTAAATTATTAAAAACTATTGAAAATTTAAAAAAATATTGATGGCAAATGCATCGGAAATTTATTAAAACTAAATCTTTCAAACCAAACCCAATTTGAAATACAAGTGGTTATGCAGTACAGTAGTTCAATTAAAATAAAAAGCAACATGAAAAGTATTTCAATTATCAAAATTATACATTGATTTCATTGTATACCGTTATACATATATACTACAACCGTTTTTAAAATATTTAATTTAAATAAAACCGATTTTTAGGACATGGTTCAAAATAATCAGCACGAAAGTTTAATTATTTTGGTAAAATAAAAACCCACATCGGTGTTTAAACAACTTTAATTTTGGACATTTTCTAAACATTTTCTAATTGCATGCGTTTCTCTGAATTACTGCCATATTTTTTTAAAGTAATTTATATAATAAACACCCATGAAAAATATCTTAATAGATTAGTTGTTCTAAAAAAAAACATTTGAAATAATCATTTTGTGAATACCAACAGTTCTTAGGTGATAAAAATCAACGACAAAAAGTATTTTAGCTAATTATAAATGAAAACGAACGCACCGGAAGTTGGTAAAACAGAACATTATCAGCGAGGGAAATTTGTGATATGATTTAAATTTGAGAGATGGAAGTCAAAAGTTGGCTGAACCCCAAATTGTGGCCCACGCGTTGCCCTTGTGCCCAATTTTCTGTTAAACTGATTATAAAACATTTCGCCTAATTATACACATATAATGTATAACCAGGTGGAAACTGCTTGCGTAACTTTCTTGTTTTTTCAGAATGACTAATGATTGAAGTTGCATGCAACACATTAATTTTTATGCCTAAATTTTTTTTCCAGAAAATTCTTGCGAAATGACATCGAAAATTGACGAAATTATCTTTTATACGAGCTGCCAACAAAAGCTCGCTAATGATTAGAAACGTGTTAAAACTGGTGCTCGTTTACTAATTGACTCATTTTTTTTAAAATTCTTTACACAGAATTATTTAAGACACCTTCCGAGCTGTCCTTTAGGGTCAAACAATTACTTGGAGTGGTCAAGGATCCAGTGGGACTATTGGGACGAAGAGAAGATCGAGAGAATACAAAAGTGAGTGTGGGATGAAAAAAATGAAACTTATGATAATTAAAAAGCTCATCAGCATTGATTTTGTCCAAAATAATCATTGAAGAGAACTCCGTGGATAAAATGTTTTCAAAAATGCGAGTGTTTTATTTAGTTTTAATTTTGTAGTTATTTTCAGAATTAAACGCGTTTATTTTGCTACAAAAGAACTTAATATAGCCAGCGTGACATTCAAAAATATTTTGCAACATTTCAATTTTGTAAGATGCAAAAGGAATATGTAATAGCCAAAGAGGTGGTATTTTGAGTTAATTGAGTTGAAATTTGGCATTTATATGTCAGAAATGAATGCGATTTTTCTCACACAAAATGTTAGCTTGAGAATTGTTTTAAATATATTATCTGCTGAAACGCTAAAGTTAAAGTGAAAGATTTGGGAAAAACAATAAGTAAATTGTTCTTCATATAAATTTAAAAAATATTTTTTTCAGAAGAAATATTAGTTATATTAATAAAAGTGCTAGGCGAAATTATTACTCCAAAATTAAGCGTTTTAAGTTAATTAAAAAAAATATTTAGAAGAAATGTTTAGAACCAATACATTTTCAGAAATATTAATGATGAAGGAACCTGCTGACACGAAAATTAAAAAAAAGAGAATCAGAAATAATGAAATAGGGGCTACAATTTTGCAACGCAAAGTTCCAGAACGGAACCGAGGTTGGATCTTGTTTCATAACATTTCTCAAGGTTTAGATCCAGATTATTTGGCATTCAAAACAGTTTGATCCTTGGGTCTTACCAATTGTTTTCGACTCACGAAATTGAATTACTCACGTCATGCTAGGCTGAAAAGCACAGAGGACTTCTTGCGTTCGCCATCAGGGGTCTCATAGCGTGTTTGTTATCACGAAACGCCACCAGGGGGGCCTGTTTTTAAAGGTTTTCCACTGCCAAGGGCCAATGAATTGCATATCTGGCAACTTTCAAGCAAAACATTGTTATGAAATGTGTATTTTTTTGCCCACTAGTGGTCCAAGGGTGACATTTTCAAAGTAGGGGGTCCAGCAACTGGTAGGGGTTGCTCATAAATGGCATACAGGGTGTATCTAGATGAGAAATAAATAATAAGAAATGATCCCCTATCCTATACGGATTTTTTGTTTGTACGTTGTTGATAAGTTTGTCCCTTTATTGGTTGTGATAACGAAGGTCTTTATTGTTTTTATTGTTCGTTTGTTTTGCAGTTTGTTGCAAAGGCTCCCAACGTCCGAATACAAGCTGGTCAAGCACTTGTTCAGGATAATGCATAAGCTGTCTCGCCATCAGCTGGAAAATGCCGAATTGGGGTCCTTGGAGCTGGCTGCCCGCATGGGACCTTACCTCCTGTGGGAACGAGGACAGGCCCCCAGAAAATCGACCAACGAAAAAGTCAACGTGCAAACGGTTTGGGTGAGTTTTGGTCAGAAAACAAGGGCCTGCCACTGGGGTTTGGGTCAGTTTTTCTCTACCGATATGAAGTGATAGCCAAGGAATCCTGAAAGTGCATACTTTGGTTAAACTACAGGTTGTCCAATAATGGCACCATTGGTTAGGTTAGGTTATCGGTGGTCCTAGTCTCACCAGACACTCTGTAATAACAGTAAACAGGGCGAACATTAGGTGAAACTTTAAATAAATGTTGGAAGAGCTGGAAATATGGAGTTTTGCAAATTAGCTTTATTTTTTATTTTGGAATTCTTTTTTCTAAAACTGGTTCATCACCAATGAAACCTTTCCGACAGGTGCCTACAGGTCCATGGATAGATATTGAAGTTCGGTTTCCTTCGGAGATGTACGGTGTCCTATTACATTTATCCCAAATATATACGGGTTTTAATCTATTCGAAAAGGGAAGGATGTATTCTAAATGTATTGGGATAGCTTTTTAGTCTGTATACTTTCTAGAAGAGGAGGATATACAGTAAAAATCAAAAATAGCAGCGCAAGTATAGAATTAAAAAAAATATAATCAACTACTAATAAGGTGGTTATTTATTTATGAGTATTGTGTAATCATGGAATTCAATCAATATCTGTCAAAAATAACCCAAAGCCAAAAAAAATTTGATATTAATTTTGTATTTTTTGTCTATTTTTCATAGCTGGTTTCTTACATGACAGAGCATTACGGCTGCATCTTCAAGTGACGTTGCGGTCGTCCATCATCTTCCCTATCTTTCCTCCCAGAAAGATTCATTCGAGTGACAGTAGTTTTATACTGACCAACGTCCAGCGTTCCGTTTGTTGCCTTTCTTGGCACGACCCTCTCCCACCCCGGACGGTCCTCCGTGGCATCCCATCGAGTAAAGATGTGCTCCGAGCGTATTCTTTTACCATAAAAATGGTAATCTGTTATCGCACGTATACTGCTGATCAAAAGCTGAGCAACTAAGTTGTGCATGGCCAATTTGGGCATCCTTGTAATCCAACAATTGCCTAAATGTCACATAACTACCAGAGAAACCGTGTCTATCACGAACTGTAACCTGGGCATGGTCACTGCGGTCTTCAGGCATCTGCAGTTCACTGTTAACCCTGTTTCGTCGCAATTAGAGCTTTCATTTTGGGGTCCAAACATCAAAAACTTTGTCTTGCTCCACAAGTATTACCCTTTCTAGTCCAATATGGTCCAAATTGGACAATCTCCTCCCTAACATTAGCTGTCCCATTTCCATAATAAAATTACATCAGTTTTCCTCAAGCCAGTGCCGTAAGCTAATCATTGCCAAGGAAACTATACTGTCTTCAGAAGCCTTGTTCCAGGACGTCTGAGGGCCTGTTATTGATATTCTGTACGTTGCTCATATTGTATTTTGATCAGCAGTATACTGTATGTGTAATTTTGCACAGTAAGATTCTCGTTGCCGTAATGTGACGCCTTTGGCACACGCTACTAATACGCTAACCTTTTAACTATTTATTCATAGTACAGAAAATAGGTTAGGTTTTCTGTAAGCTTAGTTTTTTATCGAAATGAAGAATATTTGCATTATGCACTTAAATAAAATACAGAGTAAATAACGTGGTGTGAGATTGTCTGTCTTCGTTTCAGGAGGTGGAAAGCATTTTGAATTTGAGACTAAAAGATGACCGAAGGTATGGGGACATCAGTATCCTCGTTGTTAACAATTTTGACTTATTATTTCGTTTTAAACCAGTAAATACAAATACATGTAGGTATAGGAAAGGCCTGCTTGTCATTTTGGTGGAGAACAACTGAATCGATAGTATCCACTTTACAATAATTGCAAAATTTACTTTAGGGCTCGAATTTGAGAAAACTAATCTTGTAGAAATTATATTGTTGCATTTTTTAAGGACTACTTTAAGGACAAAAAAATGTATATTGTTTCTAAAACAAGTTTTCTATTCGTTTGTTTAAACATAACTGAATGTCTGTTGACTGTTTATGAGCACAAATTCAACATTTTAAAATGCTATTCCCATAATCAGATTAGACGAGATTCACGAACCATCAACTCATACATTTTTATTTCTATTTTAAACGTTTTATTTGAAACTAAACTTAAATACATTATTAAAAAAAACGACGATTCTGAAGTGTACAGGAATGGATGTGTATATTTGACCTCTACGTGCTAGAACAAAAAAAACACATGCTAGCAAAAATTTACTGCCGAAGATATTTTTCTGAAAATTAAAAAAAGTCTATAGGCTACTAATTTGATACAAATGTGAACATTTTCTTGAATTCGTTATTGTGAAAAACTTGATTTTCTTAGTTATGTCACTGTTCTTATTAGAGAGCGATGTGATTATAAAAAGAAAACAATCAGGGTTTCATCAGTAATCACATTCATGCAATGACATCAGTAATTATTGTGTAAAATTCACTTTTCAGTTTACCTTGCACAATCATTGGCAGTGTCATTAGCGGAAGGTATTGGTAGGACTTATGATCGGGTAAGGTCTGCTATTACGGCACCATATTGAAGCTCTCTTGAGACCCTGGAGATCATGCCTCATTGTCCCAAACTCACTGGATCATTTGTGTCCCAAGATGGCTGCGTTGTTGAATGTACATGTACGTGTTTCTGCCAGCTGTAAAATTCGGCATTTTGTAGGTAATGTTTACTTTCCTGCTGTGAATTTGGGATTTTTGCGAACGGAAGACAGTCAAGGAGCCAAAAACTGGATGAATTTAAGTCAGTTATAATGTGATGCCAAAATGTTTCAGAGACCAATTTAAGTCAAAGGTAGGCCTAAGCAACCTCTTTCATTTCATACGTTACATGTACACTGTACCATGTTGCCGTTTATTGACATGGTACCTTCAGACCTGGAGAACACGAAAAACCTGGAAATATCAGGGAAATTGGGATGACATGTACAAGTCAGGGAATAGTAATTTATTTCGAAGAAGTTTGGGAAATTTAATATATCTTACTTTCACTTGCTTGAAGTTGCTTTTATCTTAGGTCATAAAATAACAGTTAAGATCGTGGCCATGACTCATGATATTGACATTGCATACATGAACTTATTTGACTTTGATTGATTCACGTGGTATTTTATTGCTATTAAATTCATCTCAAAGGAGTTTTCTTTTAAACTATTACAACTGTTAGCTACAATGCATTTAATGTATTTTTTCAGCAGTTTGTTAATTACCAAATTTATCTCCTTTGATTGATGCAAAGTAAGTAGAACATGTAATGGTACCCTTTGGAATCAAAAGTGACTAACTTTTCTTTACAATGAGACGAAATTCCATAGTTTTAATGGCATTGTAGAAGATTAAAGGCATGGAAAAGCTTTGGAAAATCACGGAATTTACAATACCAAATCCAGAAGAACTCCAGAATTAGCTAACACCCAAGTCAGGTGATGACACTCGGTCATTCCTGTGATCTAGAAAAGATTGCAAGAGACGTTCATAAATGCCTAGTTTCGGATGCCATAAACCTACACGGTTTATAGAGGTAAATTACGCAAACTTAATTTCGTTGCTGTTGCGAACATCGTCATTTCTATAACAATTATCAACAGCAAGCCTGTCTCGTTACGAATGCAATTTTGCAAATATCGTTTATTATGCTTGAACAAAGAGTGTCCGTTCAGAATATACAACTTGTGACATGGCATTCTTGCACCAATCATCATCGAGGTACTCGAATGCCATAGCGCCAGTCGGTACCGACGCATCTGCCGTTTGTAAAGACCAAAGCCAGAGCGCCCTCATTGCCAGTCGGCATCAGGGTCATGGTCTGGTTTTCGTTTCCGTCGCACTGGTTGGCCCAGACAGATTTTTCGTCCATCAACTCCATGCACTTGTCGTTGTCGATTTTGTACATAATAAGCACTCTGCCCTTATTGTAATTGAAATCCGCTACGGAGACTCCTGTCTTCCTCTCGACCTCCATGAGCAGTGGCGTAGGCACAGGGCCCGTGCCCCCCCCCTCCTCCTCCCCCGAAATCTTCATGATTGATATGAAAGTAATATATCACAAATATATATATATATATATATTAAAGCGACGTATATATATATATATTTTTTTGTAAAACCATGTCCCTTTTAACTTTTATGCAAAGTGATGTTGGATATATATATATCCACGTAATGAAGGCGACCAGGCCCAATTTGCACAGAATCCTCAACAACCAGTTCCCCAACTGTGGAAACCCTACTCCAAGATCACTTTGCATAAAAGTTAGAAGGACAATTTTTACTTTAACTGCTCCGCCATCCATCGAAGCAGTTTTGTAACTTTACTCGCAATTGCCACTGACATCCCATCTTGAAATACGGAACAATTTGTAGCCTATGAATGGCGGATCTCAAAATGGCGAATCCGAAGGGCACTTCTCTTTCATTGGCTGGAATGATGCTGCAGACGCCATTGGACAGGGCGCGAGAAACACTGTGTTCCTATTGGCTGGAGCTTGAAACCGTCATTCCAAAGTTAGTAACATCTATCTTGCTTAAAACCTGTCTAGTTAACAAAGATGGCGTCTTTTTTACTTGAGTGGGCGGAGATATAAAACCTGTCAAAACACCCTCTGCTCTTGTAGCAAGAAGGACAGCAGCACATTAATGTCATTTATTACTTCATTTTCACGTCCAGTATTTAATATGCATATACACGCATTTACAGTTGTACTTCTGAACATGTTTTTAGGAGCACAGACATGGTTTTGAGATGCTAAAATTAAACAACCTTTATTCGTGTCCATCTTAAGAGTCCACTAATTACATGTAGTTCGCATATTTTGAAGGTTGGATTAAATTTCCAACAACGTTTTGTGGTATCTATGGTCATTATTGTATTTTTTCCATGATGAGGGGAGGGGGAGGAAAAGAAATCACCCTGCAAAACTCCCCTAGTGGTGAAGGGTGTCTAGGGGTGTCCCAATTGTTTCTTCATTAATGTAACAGATGGTAATTAGCCCTACAAATCAGTTTCACCGTGCAAAATAAACGTTCACTTAGTTGAGTTTAATCGATGAATTTGAAAGTAATCATTCGCTATTCTGTGATGAGAAATGTTGACAAACATTACTTCAAACAAAAACCTATCTTCTGCACACGAGTACTTGGAAAAATGAAGCTAAAAGCAGTGTAAAAGGGGAAAAAAATGAAGATCTTGGCTGCTCCGCCGGATTGTCTGCAATTTTGATAAGTTTAATAAGCCATATATAATTTGTGTGGCCATTGCTCCTCCATATCCACGTGTTGTCTGTCACTGTATAAAGAAAGATAAATGGATTTTCTCATGTTTACGACCTCCCAGTATAGATCCGCAGCCGTTATTATGTTCCACTTTGACTAATGGCATTGTTTTACAGTCGATTTTTTACCGATATAGAGACCGATGTGTCTCAGAACAATGGCCTGTCTTTGCTCCCTTTATCTGTTTGATGCCATTGATGCTCTTGTTTATTTCTCCAGTAAACAAAGAGAGTCTATTCCACCGAAGCCCCCCAAAAGCGAGCACGTTTTTATGGCCCTTAAGGTGCACGGCAAATTAAACCAAACTGTAGGAAAAAGTTACTGACCACTGGTCAACGTCTGTCAAGTTCGACATTCTAAGATATGGTTCAGGAAGAGAAAATCCTTTCGGTGATCAAAGTAGAGAAGTACAAACGTGAACGGATTAAAGTCATAAAGTCTAAATCACATGTACACTTGTATATCATTATAGAAAGAAAGGAAGTTATTGCAAAGTTGAAATTTGAAATAATAGAGAGATGAGCGTTTCCAAGGTCAATTATCAAGGGTCTCTTCAGTGAGTGACACTGCCATCAAGAATCAAGGGAGCCTCATTGAATGAAACTTTAAAAACAAATATTTTGTCTAGAAATACGAATTTTGTGACGGAAATCTTTCAACGAAACCACCGTGGTGGTAGAACCTTACATTCAAACCCACTTATGGAGTTCCGAGCAATCCATTCGGATCCCTAATATTGGTGTAGTTTATTTCATTCCATTAGACTTTGAAATTCTCTTACAAAGAATAGCCTTAGGCTAACAGAAATTTAGTTTGGCAATGATGATGCTGACTATCGAGTTGAATGCACACATCTTTTGACAAACATTGTTTGAAGTTAGACAACCTCTTGTCCTTCTTCATGATCCTTTCAAATCCTGCGTAAGAGCCTGGAATGGGAAAAAGGCGTTTGAGCAATAACAAGTAGACGAAACTGGAGACCTTGATATGTCTGGAAACTGACGGATATTAAAGACATTAATACCGAGACTAGCAAAGAAGGAGAAAGAAAGAGGACTAAAGAAATAAACAGAAGGATGGACCATGAAAAAAGCAACATCAGAATGAAGGTCAATAAATGGCCACACATTTTGTCTGCCACGTACCACATTAAAACGTTTGTCGAATTTTGAAATGGTAAATTTGCTGTAAAAAAGGATGCAAAGACAAGAGAAGAAAGGATATACATTTCAGAATTTCGTTTAATGAAGTTTAGTGATTTGCTTCGTCCCTAATATCCACTAGCCTTCTTAAGAATTGCTTAGGCAATGAGAACCGGAAATGCGATGGTGGAGGTTCTCAGAAAACGTTCGTTAAATCCTCCTCCACCTTAACGCCATTGCTCAACCAAGATAAACGTAAAGGAGCGGAAGCACATTGATTTTTCCTGGAAGATGAACCGTTTTTGGTCAGATTTCTACGTACCGGAATCGACACTTAGGGCCCCAGTGGGTGATCCGGAAGTTGCGAAATGTCCTCGGCGCGTTCGATCCGTTTGTATTTTTCCGACGTTTACACGGCCGTTTACATAGCCGGAACCGGAAGGGGTTCCCACAGCCTTGACACACATATTCCTAAATAACATATTTTAGAAAATCACACTAAAATGCGTAAATTGTGACAGCTTTTTCTGCATCAAATGTCACCCACTGCGTTCTTCTTACATTTTTTACATTTTATTTTTAAAAAAAGATTAAGAATGTTTTAAGAAAATTAACATGTTTTAGAAAAACAAACAAACACTAAAATGCATAAATTATGTCAGTTTTTCGACAGTTAGTGTGAACCCATTTCATTCTTTCGTCCTTTATTAGCATTATTTTTTTTTACAAAAAGATAAAAGAATGTTTAAGAAAAATGACAAGTTTTTGAAAAAAAAATCACTGCAATGCATGAATCGCGACAGTTTTTCTGCATCAAATGTCACCCACCGTGTTCTTTTTGTATTTTTAAAAATTATATATTTTAAAAATTAAGAATATTTTAAGGAATATTTTGTGAAATGCAGAAAAAAATAATAATAATAGTAGTAATTTAGGAAATAAACGTTTTCTGAGTCGTAGATTGATCGGTTGAGATTTATTTAAAATTAAGTTTTATTATTTTTAAGGGGCTCAAATAGTTTTGATTTCTTCGAATTTATTGCCATAGGTAAAACATTGATAAGACCCTTAACACCATCCCACAGGGGTTCCTCTCTAACCCCCATTTAAAAGTTTGGAGAATCGCAAGGGCTGTTTGATTTGTCTCCAAGAACTTTTATCTAGAGCGCCCCAAATTCCCCCAAGAATTTCGTAGAGCAAAGGAAGGGCCGTTAAAGATTTTTGATGTCTAACTAAAGATTAAGACGACCATATCGATCGCGTCACAAGATTAATGGCGCTGGAAATTGCGCTAAATGCTCACCACTCCGAAATGAAATACATTTGAGGCACGAGGTGTGGGTCACTAGCGACCCCTGGTTGGGTGACGTTACGTCCGCAGTGGTGGTTTAGGTGTTTTTGGTTGTTTGTGTTGAAATTATCATTCTAAGCTATCATATAATGCCCTAGTTTTAGCTATTTTAAGCAAATGCAGTGGATAGTTTTTCGTACATTGAAGTTTTCTATGCAACCAAATTTTCGGCAAATCCTCGACAGTTTGCATCAAAACTACTTTTATCTTATTTAGCCTACATTTAGATTCTACCAACAAATGAAAATGCATATACCGTAGTTTATCGGATTGCCAGAAATGCAAACTGAATACTCTAAATATAAGGGTTCAAGTTATTTTTAAGCACATATTTTTTTCACATTTTTTAAAAAGCAAGTAAAAAATTAAATAAAAGAAGTAAGAAATGTGACAAAATATTCTGAAGAACTTATTTCGATTTAATGTTTTCCTCCTCGAAAATTGACTTCAACTGTTGGTATCCAACTGTTGATATAAGTGCAATTATTTTAGTATGCATTTTTTACTCATGTTCGAATATTTACATTATATTTGTATTCTATTACACGTTGCATATGTTATACTAAAACAAATCAACTTTCTTTATAAGAAAAATCCAAAGGAAGTAGCCATGATGCTCTCTAAATTTCCCAAAATCTCAACGAAACAGGATTTACCCCCCAAAGTTACCCAGTGTCCATGTCATAACCCACATGGCGGAATTTCGTTTTGCACCCGCACACAGCTAGAGGATTACTGGCCCTTAAAGAATGCTTTTTAGCCCAAAAACCGAAAAAAATAGTGCTCCTGATGTCGAAGGGGACGTTTAAAAGCAACATTTCAAGCCTCGAAATTGAAAAAGGCATCAAAAACCGTCATAAAATGCTTTCCCTCCATCCTTCGCCGTTAATAGCGAAATCTGGCAGGGGTAGGGGGTGCGTTTGGAGACGATTTGCGGAATTTTAAACACCGTTTTAAGATAGTTTCCGCAGTAAAACCGGCACTCGAAGTCGAGTTTTTGACGTGCCTGTCGAAAGGGATTTCTTGGCAGAGAGTGATGAGCTTCCCTCTGTAGAATAATTGCCAAATTTTATGTCTCTTTCGACGCTTCTTGCAGACATCTTCGGGGGATCTTGTGAGGAAACGACCTCTTGGCTGTCAGAATGTTGGATGGCGTAGTTTTTGGGCCATGGAGATAAGTTTGTCCCATGGTTCCATCCCCCTTAATTCACCTGAAATATTCAGCTGTGTCCTAGAAAGAGACCCAATATATTTTTGGACACCCTGTATAGACTGTATTATATTCCTGAATAGGCCAAAGTATGCATGGTAGTTCTAATTAACGAAACATTGGAGTGATGTCTAAAAACGCGTTTTCAACATGTTTGTGCTTGTATTTGTTAAATAACTGCATTACTGGACTTCATGCATTTCTCAAAAAGTCAACACGGTCAAATAATGTGAAACACTACGTTTACATGCAACTTTTAAAGCAGTCCTACTGTGAAACCTTTCAATCCAACACAGGATGGCGTGAGTTTACATGGCAAGACTGAAAAGTCTGCCATCTAGTGCTGAAATGTGGCAAAAGCCCCATAATCCTCTGCTTGAAAACTAGCATTACGGTCTTTAGGTGTGTGGTCTATTTGGGTGTGCTAAAACCCGATTCGGCCTTGTGCGGACGAGATTGTCTCTGCAAATCGTTAAGTGCACGTCACGAAATCAGCCTGAATCTGGTTTTAGATGCAACTCAAAACACAGGAAACAGGAAGCGACGAGTGGTTTCATTAAAACATGCATGAACAGTTTACATGGGTATTTTGGATCAATCCCAAGTACTACTTTGGTTCAAACAGCCCC
>JAQIXS010001831.1:0-26556 GCA_034700785.1 Rossiulus vilnensis | reverse complement strand
GAGGTTAATCCCGTATAAAGTACAACAAAAATCAAGGGGCAGAATGGCGTCTGATGGAAGCACGTGATTCATGGATTTCCTCGACACCTCCTTCCTCTTAAATCCTTATCCTTAATTGGTACATGCACTCTGTAATCCACATACATGTACATTGCATTATCACACTTTTATTTCTGCTTACCTTTGCTTAAATCTGAGGCTGGTGATGCGGCCGACCGTGTGTCCAGCGGGCTAAGAGGTGCGTTGCGTCCATCGTTGACCAGGGGCATCGCGGTCATCCCGTTGGCTTTGGGAGCCTTGTCTCGCATCCTTCCAGAAGCGCACTCCTGCAGCAACGGACTGCAATGGCCGTTGATGCGCAGGTCAGTGGGACCGTCCATGAACACATCCTCGTTCTCGGTCATTGTTTGCGAGTTTTTATTCCTCCTGGAGGGACATTCTGGGCCTCCACACTCCCCCCCACCGCCACTGATGCAAGGGCTGGTGGAGGGAGCGCGATTGTGAAGGGGACTTCCGGTCACTGTTGCTCGAGCACTGGCGTTTTTCCGCTTGGTATCCACGCACAGATCGAGCGGCTGGTCAGCGTTCTTGGCCTCGACGGGCTCCGTGTCCAGCAGATACCTGCCTTCGGCCACGTTGTTGATGTCCACCAGATAGCCCTTCAACTGGGCTTCGCTCACTTCCAACTGACCGACACTCTTAGGCGACCTTTCGACCTTGGAACGCTTGGCGTCCACCATCGGACCTCGTCCTTCCAGTTTGCAGAACTTGGCCACATCCAGTCGCTCCTTGTCCATCTTGCACGAGGAGGAACCGCTGGTCATCTTGGTCAGTTTCGAGACTCTCCTTCGCACTGCTTTTTCCATGCCCAAGATGTCCGCTATGAAGTGGGGGGTGGGTCTCTTGGGGGGTTTGGCATAGACGTGCGGATGCCACGTCCTCACCGGCTCCTCCATCTCGGGACTCGGACAGCGGTCATCGTGGCTGCTGACCGGCGAGAAGTGTCCGAACGCCCCCTTGCGGACGTCGCGCTCCTGGTGGACGGGGGCCACCATGGGAAACGGAAGTGGGGGCGGTGAGGAAGAGGAGGTGGCGGGGGATCGACGGTGGGCGCGAAGGGCGCTGAGGTGGTGGTGCTGGCCGCCGGAAGTGACCTGCGGCACCGCCGTCACCCCGAGTGGGGCGCTGCTGGGGGGACCGTCTGGACGGACGTAACAAGACCCTCCTTGTTCTTGCATTGGTTTCGGGGTCAACCACCTTGGCAACCGAGTTTCAAACGCGGGCGGGAAGTGACGTCACGCTTCCGCGAGGTTGACCCGTTACGCGCTCGGGATTCATTCCCGACAGATTCCCTCCTCGATCCGCGCACTATTCCACGCTTCCAGCTTCCGGTTTCACTCTTTAAAATAAGAGTCGCTACTTACTGTCAACGTTAGCGAACTCACGCACTTTTGACTTTGACTGAGAAATCCTCGATGAGATTCCTTGGGTGATTCTTGCGGATGGGACACACTGTTGGCGAAGAAGAGGTTCAGACTCGATAAAAGCTGACGTTTTTCGGCGCCGTATCCATCGCCGGAAGTTCAAGCGAACGACCGGATCGAAACGTGCTTCCCATCGGAAGGCGCTAGGCCTAAAGCGATCGTCATCGCCGATCCCGCTCTCAGTTTGGCCGCAGTGGAGAAGTTGAGGTGCGGCTGCGAAAAAGCGGTGGCAGCGGGAGTTGTTTTGGCTCGGTTTCCCCGCTCAATGACCGCTCGATACGGCAACAGACCGACGAATGATTCGGAGTCTGCTTTGCTTTGCTTGCTTGCCTCTCTCTCTCTCCACTCTCTCTACTCTCTAACTCTCGTCTCACTTTGCTCCCTGGCTGCACTTACTCACTCACTCGTTGGTTGCTGTTTGGTAACTGAGAGCGCAATTAACGGCGGGTGAGACACGTTCTCATCGGGCTACGGAGAAAGACGAAGACGACGACGAAGAAGATGATGATGTTGATGATGATCGTCCACCAACGAACGAATGACGCCAGAACCCAGAGAGACTGATGATGGCCAATCACGATCGAGCGATTAGCATTGAGGGGGCATAAACACTCGTCGGCCGAATAAATGCACTGATTGGGGGCGATGATAACGAGCCCATTAAGGCAGCCGCAGCCAAAATGGATTATTAGTAGTTACGAAAATGAGGATTAAGGGAGACAACGAGGGGCAAGCGTGCGATACGGTGTAACAGCCATCCTCATTATATCATCATCTATCGGGCAGAATAATGGCGAACTGTCTTTTTTTTATAATAATAATTTTTAAACTTGCTTCCTTTCCTCTCACTCGCGCGCCATCATGATTAGGATAAGTGTTAAAAATACCAATCGCTCTCACACATGAGAAACTACTTAAAACGCCGCTCGCGACTACAGGGTGCCTAAAAAAAACACGTGGTTTTCAAAAACTTTTATTGGATCGGAACGAAATCAGGCGCAACGGGCGTTTTTACACTTAAAGAACGAAGGAACTGGCTCACTTGTGTAGTTATTGAAATTTAAAAAAATGCATTTAGTTCAGTGAGCAGATATCCGATGAAAAATCGAAATGGCTCGTTTTTGTAAATAACTTTATGCTTTAACATTAATCATCATTTTCTCAGGTGAAATGCTTTAATACCGCAGTTAGCCATTTTGAATTTGTTGTCTTAACCCCTTAGCTATCACCATCAAAAAGATTATGCGGGGAATACGATGGTCTGAGATGAAATTGTTGCATCGATAATGTGTGCATTGGTGTGAATTTTATGGCATTGCATTCTGTGGTTATTCACCCGCGCAGTTTTGTCAATTTGGTGCATTCGAAAGTGCTTTAAGTTGTTTACGAAAAATGCTACAAGTATTTAGCTATTTTGGGCATAATACGTTTTGTTGTCTATTTATTTTCGATATTCTATACGATGCACTGGCATCGTTAGCGTAATTGGTAAAAACGTTTAAAACAACTTCAATTCAATCATTTAAACAGTTTTTATTTTTTTAAATTTTTAACGAACCCTCAATTGCCTTGCAAGTTAGGTCAAGCGTGATCCAGTAACTGAATAAACGATTCGGCGAATTTGATGCATGCAACGCCATCTCTAGACCGGAAATAACGAGCGTGGCCAATAAATCGGCGTCACAAATGTGTTATTGACGTTTTCAACCGTTCCTTAATTTTATAATAATTTAGGAAGATCTTCGTTCGATTTGTAAAGAGTATATATACATAAATACAATTGTACGTGCATACATTGCATGTTCTACTTCTTCGCGAATCTTCCTGTAATTTGTATCATCCCATTTCATTTGCCGCAAAGATACAAAGAAAATGTCTTTGTTTAGTTGTCTTTTGTTCACAGTCACGCATTATAGATGTAAATTCAGTTCGGCAGAATTTCTTACGTCAATTCCTGACAACGCAGTATGATTATCTTCTCAAGTGTACTAATACATTGCACATTATTGCTCGAAACTGATGCTCTATAACTAAAAAAAAGATAATGCAAATATATACGTGTACTCGTTTATTGTCGTATACTGGTCGGATGCACGTAGCTTTATTTTAATGGAGGAATTATACTGCCTGTTAGGATTCAATGACATGCCAATTCTTAGAAATGACTCGCAATGGCCGCAGCTTGAATGACACACACGCGTGACAAGTGTGCCTATTTAGTTGGGTGCGCCTGTAGAGTTAAAATGGCGGACAAGTATGGTATGCCAATCACACGAGTAAAGTTAAGAAAATGCGTTCGGTTCGTATAGTGCACACACGCCCATACAGGAAGTGCGAGTTTAACAGCTGCTCTATCATTTACCAAAGCACCCGCATTTGCATCGCCGGTTGTTGTTGTTGTAAGCAACTAGCCTATACAGAACTTATACGAGAGGCTCCCTCATGGACACTCATCAATTCACTAACAGACAGATCAAACCATGCAGACGGACAGACACGATGAGTGGGCATTATCATATATATATACACACGCGTGTATAAGCCTAATGTACGACGTTTAGTTGCCATGCCATCAGTCAGCTATATTGTATTCGGCTATTAAGGATTGGAAATGGATTTGCCGCTGTCTAATGGGTTGAATAGTTTGAAAGTCCTATTTTTCTCTCCTAATGAACTGCAATGAATGTACTAAATCGTATTATGCGAATAAAAACCAATTAAGTTTATTGTGAGCATCCTATATAGCGCAAAATGAGCACGGATTTCTGAAAGCTATAGTTGGTAAATTCAATTCGGTACCAGCTTCAATAAACGTCGTTTCCATAGAAAGCCTAATTAAATATGCAAAAAAGCTCTTTTGAAAATCTAATAACCCATCGGAGATGTTGGCAGAATTTTAAAATTACGCTTGAAAACGTAAATTGAATTTGAAATATCCGAGGATCCGAAGAAGTGTTGACATGAATATTATCCCATCTACATGAACATGTATGTACATGTACTAGTAGTACGTATATTCAGGTAAAGATGGGCCAGATGGCACTGCATACATGTATACGATTCTAACGATGGCATAGCTCGTCTAAAAACTTCATAATCACCTTATTCACAGCGTTTAATTTATACTACACGTATTACGTTATTCGATTAAACTATTTTGCCCCATTCAAAACGTACAACCCGAGTGCTTTTACTGGTACGCATGTATTTCGACGTTGCTCGACTCGTAAATTTCAAGTGTCGGGCGCAAAAGTTGATACGACATCGTATTATTCTCTCTTAATTGGATGACAGAACATACTGCGGTGGTTTTACAGTAAAAATGAGATACGGATTAAAGACTTTCCTGTCACAACTGATTAGCAACACTTCGAGTTGCGCGTCAAGGTTTCTTTCATGAAACTGATCCTACTATTATTTAACCATACTCTCCGAGTGTTTCTGTCAGCGATATGAAATCTCGTTTTCAAACAAAATACCCTTCCGCACGTTTTCATTTTATATTTTTTATTTTTGATATTATCGCCTTAAAAATGCTAGTCACACGGTTTTTATAAAATGCCATCCCCGACAGATTTGTTGCAAACATCACAGCAGGCTGTGTTTTTTACCCTCAGTGGTGGATATATATATATATTTTTAAATTGCTAATTTATTCATTTCATTTCACGCACTCCCGATGACACCGTTTCGAGTTGAAAATAAACGATTGACTCATCCGTGCGCATATTTATAGAGGACATAATAGAGCGCATATATACGGGAATCGCCGATTTGCATTAATTGTTTTAACAAGAAAACGATATAATGATGTCACGCACGCCACCTCGTAGGCCTACGAACGGTACGTGTATATGTTTAATTCGCTGATCATCCGGAATATGGATAGATTACGCAAGTAGATGATAGATAATGATTTCAGGAATTACGCAGCGTGTTTGTGTAAATGGCGTTTCGTGGAAAATATCAGCGCGCATTCTTCGTATACAATTAACATATAACGAGCCATTTGATAACGAGCGTAAAACACGGTTTCCTACATCCATTATTTTTACATCCAGGGCAATAGAAATGAGTTGAACTAATAATAGAAGCAAAGTGAGAGAGTGAGAGAGGATTACGCTGGGTAAAGATAATATGTCAGAAGGAGCATTTAGCGGATCAATTTACGAGTAATATACAAGGAGAGAGATCGTGGCACGAAAAGTGATTTCATCCTAAATTCCTATCCATGGCGCTTTATATAAGAATCGGGAGGAGAGAAGAAGAGATAGATAGCTAGCTGTCTGCCATTAAAATATACGGCGCTCTATTATGCAGCGCCACTAAGTGCTCGACTCAAATTCTGTCGGCTAAAACGATCTCGTATACATCGTATAAAATGCACGCACAAAACGAAACGAGATGGAAAATCGATGACTATATCAAAAACGCGACTGACTATAAGTAATACATCGCTGGATTTTCCCAAAACGACCGATCGAACAAAGGGCTGAGGGGGACAGGGATAGGGCAGGAACAGATCCAACCAACGAGAGCAACTGTAGATATAGATCATATTTTAGGCGTGGAATAGACGTTTAAACTATAACATTTAAGAAACTAAGACGCGTCCCTTATGTGACACATGTATATTAGAAACGAAGAGCCATAAAGACAGCATCGTAGTCAGTATATAGGCATATACACTTAACAATGCCACTTTATAGCGCAGATCGAGCGACGAGACACACACATACACGCGATGTATTTGATATGTACGGGAAAAAAAAAGAAAAGAGAATGGATCCATCATGGCGTCGGATGGAATTGAGCGAAGAAAACTTTCATTAAATACGTATTAAGCGTAAAACGCTTTCAACGCGTATACGTAAAAGCCTATAGCGATATATTGCCTACGCTCTCGACAGTAGGCCTACAATAGAAATATATATAAAAAAAAAGATCTCTCAGAGGATTTGGTCTTGTTCGACATTCGACTGGAGCATCGTTGTTATAAAAGGGTGAGGGAATGTCATTAAATGCAAATGTCACGTAATGCACAGCCATTTATTGTCGACGCACTTACTTAATGCATCACTCTTCGTTCGCATTTCATACACTATTCTAATATAGCCTACATTGTACATGTACACGCGTACTTTTACTGATATATTTATAATTGCATCGTGCGATTCGGTTAAAAATTGGCTACGCTTTAGCAAATATATAATCGAAAACTCGAGTGACTTTTCTAATAGTTGATTCAGAGCCATGGGCCTTCCCACATTTATTTTGATCGTGCTCATCATTGACGTCAAAGGTTGGCACGATTTCATTGTACAATTTCGATCGAAAATTTCAGAAGTGTTACGCTTTACCGTAGCCTATACGTATATAGACAGACGTAAATTAATCTTAATTGTTGAACAACAATCGTCCGCCGAGAGAAATTCACGCAAATTACTTCCCCTTTTATTCATTAGTTTTTAAAATGTTGCCCCCATAGCCTATACGCACATCCTGTAACACTAGCACTCGCATCAATCATTAATCCGATAACTATCTATAGGCACGAGTCTTAATGCAATTACACGCGTGCATTAAAAAGCGATTGTTTTCCCACACCCAATGAATTGCCATTACGAAAACATCATCGAGCAAATAAATACTCAGTTTAAATGCGGAGTCACGTTAATTATCGTCAAAGTGTATCGAAACAGCAAACTTCCATTTAAGTCTCGGCGATAATTGCTACTATACTAATACAGTCGGCGAACAAATCACGTTTATAGGTTATGTGGTGTTAATATTATCGGAATTGACTGAAGCGGGTTTGCAATTGAAGCAGAAATAGATTTATTTAATCGATTTCCGAAATCAGCCGAGTGTCGCCCAGGCCCAACCCAGTTTTCAGTTTTTGAATTGCTTTTCTCTGTTCATTTAATAGGCAGGTGGAAGAGCTACATGTATACATAGAGATTAGGCGAAACGGGGTTAGGGGGGCCCGGGGTGCACGAAATTCACGCCAATTTCCATTCGCACCTTAAGCTTATACCACCTTTTACTTCTGTCGTCTTTTGTCGGCTTCTGTGCGTACAGTGTATATCGTTTCCGTCAAAGCCGTGCGTATAATTTAGATCCGATAGTCAATTACGCTATTTATTGACATTACCGGAAGATAAAAGTCACGTTGAATTGGATCGAAATCTCGTTTCGGCAGAAATGCCATTAATTATGAGTAGCACTCGCACATTTCTCGCTCCAATTTAAAACTGCCCTCGCAAATTAAAAGGTCGATCGATTTATAAATTTGCCTTCAAGGCGTAACCATTAAACCCGTGCACTTTAAATGCATTCAGAATACTGCATAAGGTACGTATAATTAATAAACGAGGTATTTACACTACGTGAAATTATTTCTCATTATACCGTACAATGTTTATCTGGCCTCGCTAACGTAAAATCAATTAGCAACGATAATACATAGCAGCGTAATACATTTACGTGTATACTTTTTCACATTTCCATATTGTAGCCTACCTTATTGATATTAGTTTTATTACAACCTTTTCTTTAATTTAGTTGCCACGTCTTCTGTCTGTTCAGAAACAACAACACGCACTCAAGAAATGAAATTTGATTTTAAATTAATAAAAAAAGCGAACTCGATCGAGGGTTTGAAACCCTAGCTTAGAAATGGAAATGACGCTAGATTTAACTTCGGGTATTTCTATTTATCTGCCCAATTTATTCACCTTCGCTTGGTAAAACGATATATACAGTGCACGTTCATTAAAGTTACATTATGTTTGCAAATCTTTGTTTAAAGTGGGAAAAACGCTACATAAAGTCGCGAAAATATTATCATTCCTGAATACAAATAATGAAACGCATACAAATTGGATACGTGTAGTTAAAGGTTTCGACATCAAATAGCATTTTCATCAGGATCTGTTGGATAAGATGTTCAATGTACTCCGTTCGTTCGTCCATATTACAACCCCTAACTCCCTCCCTCCCATTTCCCACTCGTCCATTGGGTGTATAAATATACTGCGTGCATTTTGCAACATTAAGTCATAACACTGCCAGTCACGAATTCGTGCCAATCTATCAAAGGCAACCGTATAACGAGACAATAATAATAATAATAACAGCATAAAAAAGTACATCTCTACTGCAGCACAAGTATAACGTATTTATTGTACGCGGTAATAGAACGAACCGGGCTTAAGTTCATCTCAAACCCAATTGGGATTTGGCCAATAAACGAGGCTAAGTTTAGGAACAGATAAAAAAGCAAACGATTCCAACACGAAGAGTGGAGCGCCGTTAAAAGTCAATAGAAAACATTGCAACTCGGCCAGATTTTCAGGTTCAAAAGAATGCCAAGCGCTAATTATATATATAAAATGCCGTTCAAAGACAAACGCTAGCTATATACACGTACTAAACATACGTGTATATCTGCTACTTAAAAATAAACAACTGGACCTATATACACGTAAACACCAGTCATAAATTTCCATTAAACGGTGCGAAACGACATGTATATTTATATATGTATATCAATGACGCTCACCAAAATGCATAGCGAATGTAAATAAACGCCATTAAAATTGTTAAAATAAACAATAAAAAAAGATGAAACGTTTACCGCGATTAAACGTTTCGCTCGTAAAACCTCTCTATTATCATTATTATAGCTGATATCGTGCGGATAAACGTTATCGTTATTAACGGAATAATAAAATCCGCTTGGGTTTTTTTAAAAGCAATTTATTTGTCAAATCCTGTATATATCCTTCCTTATCAATTTTACACACACGGACTCGTATTTTCCATTAAAGAGTTGGATCATTCGTGTTTATGGTGACCGACGTTGGATTTATGTGATCAAATTAATGCTCGCAAATGTTTAGTCAAATCAAACCTCGTATACTTTTTAAAATGCGGTAAGAGTAAATTCAACTAATTAAACTGTATTTGCGTTACTTATTTCAGAGGCTGTAAAGGAAACTGTCGATTATGTGAAAATTGGGGAGGAAGGGGGAAAATCCTATACGAGTTAACGACAAAATGCAATCAAACAGCAAAAAGAAAAAAAAAACAAGGAAATACATGCGGGAGAATAATTACGTGTACAAGCATAAAATGCACGACAATAAACAATCATGATTATTTTTTTATGAATATTTTCAGCGCAACTAAAAAGTTTGACGCAATTATTAGCAATCGACAACGCGGATCTTTCAGACACAAGGTAACAGAGAAAAACAATACACATTTCATATCGATTTTCCATTATTTTTTGTTGTTGCTCCAATTTGTAATCTGACGACGTGTAGGCCATGTAACAAAAGGTTAGTTCAATTTTTATTCCTCGTTTAATCTTCGCAATATGGCGTAATTCAATCCGTCGTAATTCATATATGCCTCTAAAATAAAATATTTCATTATCTTTCATTTTTAGTTGGGTGGCATATTCTTAAAGAAAAACGATTGTGGCGTAAAGCTTTCGTAAAATTACAGTGTTTTATCTACCAGCTTGACAAGCGTGCGAGAAATTATGATAAAACGGCAAATGAAAACCATGATTTTTTTTATGTATTTGTGTGTGTGAGTAGACCGTAATGCATTTACAGTTTATGTACCGCACAGAAGCCGCTTTTGTTTTTTGAAGCATGCAGGTCGAGTGTAAAATAGGGGTGCCAGAAAGGGATCCTGGGAGGGCTCGTAAGGCCATACTTGCCTCCTGGGTAAGTAGCCACAGAAAATAAAAAATAAAAAAAAGATGGCGAAGAAAAAAAGTGAAAAATGTGTGACTAATCAGCATCAAGCAACAACGAGCCTCCAAACTTCATTTTGGGAAACGCTGCTATTTACGAGCGAAGAAAAACACGACACAATGTTTTATTATAAGCATGCACACTCGAATGCGCTCAAATACCACAGCAGCAAAAAAAAATAATAATAAAAAAATATAAAAAAAACCCACCGACTATACTTCATTTTCGTGTCTTTAAAACTTCACTTCGTGGGTGCAATTAAGGAATGAGAGCGTTTGAGAGAAATGCTAACGAGAATTGAAACGTTTCCTACAAAGTAATTATATGAATAAAAGAAGAAAAAAATACTTTACACAATTGCCTCCTCACTATTATTTTTATTATTAATAAAAAAGAAGAGAAAAAAGCGCTATTTAGCGATTGCG
Organism: Rossiulus vilnensis; assembly: GCA_034700785.1. NCBI lineage: Eukaryota > Metazoa > Arthropoda > Diplopoda > Julida > Julidae > Rossiulus > Rossiulus vilnensis. Next base: position 15,876 of record JAQIXS010001831.1, on the reverse strand, counting down.
TGCAATCAATGATCGTGAAATAATAGACATTTTTCAAGGTACTGAGAAAACAACTTATATATAGATCTAACTATACGCCGCGTTTAAAACCACGGTATATATATATAATAAAAAACCCACTATAGGCAGAAGTATTTCGTTTAATTTAAAAAGTCAATCGGCATACGTTGAACATAAGGACGATTTAAAAATTTTCAGGGCCTCAGCATGTTGCACGCACTCGCGAAGGACAATCGGATTCATAGTAAATTAAAAACCGGTTGATTGCTACCAATAAATCGATATATTTATTACTTATCATGGGACTAGTGCCGTATTTGTACGGTCAATGCATTCTACGAATGTGTGAAAACGTAAATGTTCTATTCATCGTTATAACAATACATTTTCATTATCACGCCGCAGACTGCGTCCATGACTAGCATTAAAATAAAGAGCTTTGGGTAGACAACGTAATACATTGTAATTGTTGGCATTGGGTTTGATTCCCCTTCCCTCATTCGCCATTGAGTACACCTCTATATTGTACATGTATGTATGTATTTCCATCTATGAAAATAGGTGTAGGCACCTGAGAGATTTTTATCTTTCGGAAACACAATGAAGCGTACATGCCATATTCTCCTCTGGGGTGGAGGGAAAAATTCCTCAAATAAAATACAGTATACATGTACGTGTATATATATATAAATCTGCCCGCAGATATTAGCTAAAGTCGTAACAGCAGCACATCGGAATTTCAATTTGTGCGTGGAAAACGAGAGCCGTTTAAATGCCAACTACACTTAGGCCTACATGTACAACAAAAGCCCCACCCTGAATGCCCTTCTTAAATGCAACACGCACAATCAAATTACACCTCGTATTAACATTTTTAAAGCAGACAAGAGAAGAAAATGAAACAGAATATACAGTAAGCCTACGTAAGCCTAAGACGTAAGCCTACATTAAATTAAATGTATACATGTATATACACAAACAATCGCATTTCCCCGTATTATTTTTTGCATTGGGCGTTGCTGAATTAAACGGTGACGTCACTGATACGTTTCAATGCATTCCAAGTGCTTCTGGAGAATTCGTTAATTTCATTTAACTTTTATTTGATCGACTTGAAAATAAGCTCAATCGTGCTTGTTTATGCCATTACAAATCTTATTAACTACATTCAGTACACCTTTTATTACGCGTGAAAGTTGTACAGAAATTATATTCATAAATAACAAAACAAATTACAAATTATCTGCCAGAAATACAAAAAAGTTACGGTTAATTGTGAAACTGATAAGCGAATCAGGATTGGTTGTTGTCTATTTTGGAAGAACTTGTTGAAATAGCTAATTAATGTTTATTCAATGACGTATTTATCATTGCTGTTGATATAATGCTGACCGCCAAAATGTTATTTTTCTTTTTGAGGAATTTTCATCTCTGTATGGCTGACATTAACTATGCATAAGTATGTATAAGATATGGAACGCTCACATGTAATGGCAGCAAAAAGTTCAATTGGAGATTGTTGTCAGGTCGAGTAAATAATTGATAATAACATTCCTGCAATCATAAAAATATCAACAAATAAACTTACGGTCATTACATTACATTTCAACGAACTTATGCAGACAATAACAAATCTATCTTCATTCGATCATACTTAAGGATCTAAATTAAATATTATTTCTAATTAGTAATTTGTAATTACTATTTTTTGCTTTGTTTTTATTATTTAATATCACATGTTCATCAGGTATTTTATTACATATAGCCGGTATTGGGTAATCTACATGTAGTGTTCAGTTACCGTATTCTTTGCAAGCAAATGATGCACTATATTTAGCTATACTTTTGTTCCTTTATCTAAACGCGTAGTTGCTAGCTCTACTTTGTATTTATAATTGATTCATAACCGAATGAAGTACATACTTTTTCCACTTCTTTAAATGAAAAAATACCGTTCTTTTTCACTTAAAAAAATTATAATCCAAGTTATTCTTAAGCCAGAAAATATAATTCACTTAAAGCATTCTTCTACAATTGTATTTTTGAGCTACAATGTACAGCATCTAATTTTAACAGGTTTTTACATACAGTAAATGTGTTCGTCATTGTTTTTTGGGTTAAATGTTAGATCTTTAAGAGAATCCGATTTTTCTTACAAGTGTCCATTTAATCGCTTAAGCGTCTGTACAATTCACCGAATACTCGACTTAAAAAATTGCGCAAATTAACGTCGCGACCATTTTTCTCCCATGCCAGACGCAGGCGGTCAAGCAACAATGAATGAAACCTTGAGAAAGGAAAGTAATTAACCATAATTAAACAAAGGTTACTTAAGCTTGACAATTAAGAATTCCTGCTGGAGCAAGTGATCTAAAGGGGGTGGGGCAAAAGTAATTTTAATTGGACTTCCGTTGCATGAAAAAAAACACCGAATTGACTCGAAAAGTCCAATTGAATAAAAAGCACTTCCAAATGAAAAGCCTTCGTCCCCGAATCCAATTAAAATTATTGAAATAATTTAATGATATCACATTCACAATTAAAAATGATTGCTTGTAATTCTGCTTAATGTTTCGTCACTCGATCGACATCTCAATGTCAAGAAACATTTCTATTAATCGACGTTTATTTCCCCTCCCCCCCACTTTTCTCCAAATCAATTACATGTATGTCTACAAAGATTCAATTTTCAATGCTGTACCCCTCTTGAAATCATTCACATGCCCAATTTATTGGGCGGTTTACAATAAAACTGACGCAAACGCTGGTTTTGGGGTTCTTACGTCATCAACCCAAGGGCGATGTGTCTCTCAACATTTAATTCCCAGATGTTTCTGTAAACGTCATAGTTCAAATACACAAGGAGGAAGTGAGAAACAATAGTTTAACCGCCTGCAGTTGCTCAGTGATTGTAAAATGTTGAGCATCAATAACCGCAAGTATCTTGGATTCATCATTTCAGAAGGCTATATAAAGGACTATTTTCTCGAAATATTTCAGCCATGGTATTTTCTCGAAATGGTGCAAATTAGAAAAGATCGAGATTCTCTCTAATTGCCTTTAAAGTAGGCTAAACCGAATAAACCGCTCATCCGATATTAACGTTATGTTTATAAAATGGTTTTAAGGGCGCAACACACACCACTAGAACAGCTTAAATTCCACGATATCTTGTTTCCTAGTAACCCTAGTCGAAACGCAGATAAAAAAAAGTATTTAGGCCTACAAGTATAAGGTATTTTTAGTGCTGTAATTATTATCCCCGTTCGCTCCAAGCATCAGTTTGCGTCACTCAATCGACAGCAAACGGAAAAACCTCTTTCCCTTTTTCAATGTGAAATAATGAAATAAAAAAGTTTCATATGTACATCGTCAATTACGCTCTAATGTATCACCGTGGTAGTAACTTCTTTATCTACCTGTTGGCCTACAAACTTCGTCTTAAACACCGGCGTCACGGACGTTTAACTATATATATATATATTTTTTTTTTAAAAAATACGTTCGATTTGAAAAGAACCGAAGAGCCCAAAGGAAACAAATAAAATGAAGTAAAATGCACGACATCGACGACTACTCATCATTTAATAACAAATTATAGTAAAGAAACGTTTTCCCTCGACTAAAATACAGACGAAATGAGTAGAAAACCGACTATTTTCAAACGGTATCATTTACATACACAGCTTAGAAATAGAAATTTACTTCTAGCGCAAGGAAGTATTACTTTTATCAATCTGGCGGCATTAAGCTTTAACTCGAAAAAGACAAACGCCCTCATTGAAATCTGACTTCTCACTTGATTAACGGAAATCTTCGAAAGAATTCCCGTATGATTTCTACGTGTATGTCTAGTCAAAAGTTTAATGAAGGAAACGGCATCGACCTGCATGGCTGACGAATCGTTGGTGCATTCAGATTATCCATCTTACATAGTATAATATTTGTATGTACTGCATGTAGTTGATCAGTAAATAAGGCGTGTCAATTGCAATGATTGTCTACAATTAATGTAGATAATTCATATACATTACCAGGATGATACATTAGAGCGTAATTGACGATGTCACAGCACTGTTACAGCGGTGCACAGCACTAAAAATATACATTCTCGTCCCGTTTCGTTTTTCTTAGGCCTACATTTGTACAGCAAATTACATACATGTACGACCCGCAAAGAGCGACTGACTCTAGTCGTATCCTGTTTCGCATTAAAAACTCAATAACTTCTACGTCCATGAGGATGATTGAAATTGACACGCATCTCATCGCTTCTGACATACTTCGTGGCAAATATTTTGAAACGTGCTAGCACATACATTAAAAGACGGTGGCGTTAGCTCCCAAAACACCATATGCTCGGTATTATTATAGTATTATTTTCTTTTTTACAGTTTCTTGCCACGGACTGACAACTCCAGAAACGACCAGACCGAACACCATCGTGTTCCCCTTTCCTGAATCCATCGCACTTCTACAATTGTACCCATGAAGAGACCATCTGGTTCAACCGATGAATGAGGAGGGTGGTAGGCCTCATCGGGCATGCCAAATGGGAGCGAAATCCAGATTCAGAAACGAACTTCTGCGTTATCCTATACTTTACTAATGAGGCATGTTTGAAGAAATTATTCGACCGACATACGTTTTTATGGTTTATATAGTTAAAATAAAAGGTTATGTTTAAGGAAACGATGATTAATAAACAGAGCAACGTACAAGTAATTACTCCAAAGCGTCACAATATACGAGATAACGCATTGTGAAATTAATTATGGAAATGCATGCACACACGGGTAGTTGATGTCAATTCATATATGAAGTACGAAAGTTTCCATTCATATATTTTTAAACGAGGGACAATGTGTGTAAAAATCTTGTTTTTTTTAAATTTAAAAGTGCTGTTTGTGCCACGGGTTATTATTGATATAATGTCATGCTTTAATTCCTAATACAATATTCAATCGTCTTAAATTACGAACAGTAAGCGTTCACACCCAAATTAATCGTCGTTATCAAACAAGGCACGCAGCATATGCGGATAGAGAGAGTGTGTTTACAATGGCATTAGTCACGGTTGCACTTGTCTCAAAACCCACCTTAGAAGCCTTTTAAAAAATAGGCAGCTACTATTACGCTGCTCGACATAGTTGCAAGGTAAGAAAATGTCCTTTTCCATGCTAATGATCGTCTATCTATCTATTATTTAGGGCGAGTTGTAAGGGAAATGGCCCGAAATGGATTGCAATTAGGGGCGTCGTCTAAAAAATGTCCACTTGACAATGACAAATGCCCAGGTTGAATCGAGAGGTAAAACACCTAAGTAAGACGTGATTAACGCGCGATAATTAATAACAGCGTCGGAGTCGTCTGCCAAACGAACGATGGCGAAAACAGATAAAACACGAACCGATTTTAAATTAGTCGAATTGCGTATCGTTTTATCAGTTTGAAAATGCGCAGCAAAGAGCACTCTACTCGTACACGATATATGTATACGAGTGGATTTAAAAAGAGTCCTAAAGTCATTAATAATTTTTAGTCGAGTGAAGGTAAACGACCACCGGTCATCAAAGAGCTAACTATAACCACGAATCGACGTAGGAGTAGTTGGGTAATGGTGGAATTAAAAAAAAAAAACCTTCGTAGAAATGCGATAAGAATTACGTCCGTATATAGTTAGCAAAAATATAGAAAATACAACTACATAGGCTGCCCACTTGCATTGCTCCGAATTCTGCTACAGTAAGCCAGCTGTCGATCGATAATTAGGCTGGACCATTTAAATCGGAAAAGTTATCTTAATAATGAAATTTATCGCAGTTCCTTGAGTTCATCGACGCTGCTTTATGTGTAGGCTACTTAATAAATGCGATTAACACCGATATTAAATTTGTTTGAAGTGTTCACAATACGTACAGTATAAGTATATAATCAGCGCTATCATCATGAGGGCCAACACGCACTAAATTGCAGCCAAATGTTCATTGCTTTTCTCTCATTAAATATACATGTACATGCATTCGTATGCATTATGCGTACGCTCTATTAGCAGATACTACATTGTATAAAAAAGTAATTTATAAATGATTCCTTATAAAACAAATATCATTCTAAATCAAATAAGATAGCTTCTTTTCAAGATGGGCGGATGGCCTTTTTCAAGACCATCTCCTCTCCCTTCCCATCACCCAATTCTCTGCATGTATTATTTATCCATTATTTAACAAAATCATTAAATCTGTTTGGGAGTATACGAAACTTGGCATCGCACGCATAAAGTTAACCACAATTACAATCGCTAATGTTTCCGATTGTAGCATTAACACGACTTATCTTTAACAACGAATGCATTTATAGTTAAGGGTTGGACTCGCGTATAATACACGTTCTTGAGAAAGATTGCCAGGGGTCAGCGTGGGCAATTGTCACGTTTCATGATAACATAAAATTGGGCATGACACGTTCAGCAACAATAACAATAGAAAACAGACAAAGGCAATCTGAAAGTCTAACTATTATTAAGAACTTTTGAATTCATTACTAACGAGACGGAATACTATCTGGAGACACGTTGGGTGGTCAGTTATACGGGCGAGTGGAGCTCATGGCGCTCTTTATTATTCAATAAAGTAAACGCCTTATAGATTTTTCAGAAGCCAATTATTTTATTAATCGATATACGTGGATCGAGCACATTTACAATTAAATTAAATTAAATTATTCGATTTAAGTATACAGTAGGCTATGTACGGTATTGAAAACACTGGCTTTCGCCCCAGCTAGTAATCAATTTTAAGAAAAAGTTTTGAACTATTATACCTGAAAAGTTGCAGAAAATAATATTTAAGACGCTCCATCGAGTGACCGGTGGTAAAACGTTTCTCACCAATTGATGCGCTCGAAATTAACAACTTTATAAGCAATTGGCCTCTAAACAAGTGTGTGCCACTTAATTACACAAAAGACTGGCAAAAATATCCCAAACAAACAAACGGGATACCATTTCATCCCTAAAGAAATAATAAAAGGAAGAACACCGCAAATAACGAGAGACAAAAACTAAATCTAGGTGTTTTAACCGTTTGCAAAATAAGGCAAATATTGAACAAGTGAAACCTAACATACATAACTAAACAACAATTGTACCCTAAAACGCATTTGCAAAATAACTAATAATCAGTAAGTGCGTTCGTGTTCATTCATATCGTTAGCAGAATCGTCAAAATACTGATCCAAGTGTAAAGGTCGCCACTAATAATAAAATTATCGAAAATTGCATTGTAACAATGGGCTAAACCATTTGGTCTAAAAAGAAAATGTAACTAAGTAAACATTTCGTCTTGGTCGTGACACTTCAACCATAAGAAAATAACATTTGAAAATAAGACATCGATCATTTACTCTAGAACAATGAGTCCTATATCTATATTTCTGGAATTAAACGTATTGTGAAGTTCGGAGTTTTCATTTCAAAAAGCTCACACAGATAAGCTCTTTATTCGAAGAAAATTAGCGATTGTCTTATGAAGCCCTCCCAATCAATACTCGAATAAAATAAATAAATTGGTCTCTGACCGCGCCGCATTGAGGAAGGATGAAACGGATTTTGCAAACAGAAATGAAGGATATTTGTAATATGCCATCGTGTATTTATCTATCCCTTAAGTAGACGAGTATTGTACTCTTACACGCACGTCCGTATTGATTTAGAAAATCCAGCAGCTCATCCTATACACATCTAACGTATTGATTTCTTTCATAAAGATTGATACAAAAGAGCTCGGAGCCAGCGAGTAATTAAATAGCTGGCCTATTATCCGCTAGCCCCAAATTGGGAGTCACCCTTATAAAAGCCAGAGGATTTTTTTCCCATTTTTTTTTCTTTCAGTTTCCCAGCTTGGTTGCAGCCATCATCATTAAAGAGTGTCTTTCGGATCAATTTAAAAGATGCTCGACGCTTTAAATAACTAATAAATGAACAGAAGCGAGACTGATGAGGAGAGATAAAGAGTGAGGGGGAGAAATGAGAACTTTAAGAGGACATCATTTAAAAAAAGGAAGAAAAAATAAAAAAAAGCTAAAAAAGCACGCACTCCGAAGCATCATCCCAAATCTAAGTCGAAAGGCCTTTAGGCAAACGCGAACAATTTTGCATTGTCCAAAAGGTCATTTACGGAACTATCAGTTATAACCGAGGTAGACAAACCTGTAGCCAATCGCTACTTGACATTGGTAACCAATTGAGAGGAGCCAGAAATTTCTTCGGATCTCAGAAAATGTTTGCATTAATCACGAAGACTAGCATTTTGTATAAAACGTTAAAATCCTTAACTTGCGCTGAATTTATCGATAATTAATTTCCAAGTAAATGTTGTATAAAAACATACGCATAAATTAATGGTTTATGATTCGTTTTCAAATATTTTTCTCCTTCGCCATTAATAAATATTGTTCAGCAAGTACAGATGTTGTAACAATAAAAAAAAACATTGATGATAAATGCGAGACGTTTTATTGAAGTAGCTGATCACAAAGGCTTATTAGAAACAAATTATCAATTTTTACAGGGTGTGGCGAATTTTACTTCTCGTTCGCCACAGCTGCGGCTACATTGAATAAAATGGGTTGCCCACCCCTGAGCTATAGTGCCCGATGCAGTCAAAAGTAATTAATGTAATGGACGAACGATATCGAAAGCACTCGAGAAGTCATCCTGAAGCAGATTCTGTTGCCATTCTCTTATACATCGTATAGGCCTTACGTGTAATTCCATCTTCTTCTTTTCTCTAGCTCATGGTCATCTTTCCTTCATCTGCTTCTTCCGCTTCATTGACCATCTCACTCTCTCCCTGTCTCCCTCCCAGAAACTCTTTATTTCTCCAGTCCCCTAATAAAACCTTCGTCTCGCTCGATCACTCGCATAACTGAAAAGAAACCTTTGCCCCAATTTCGACGGACACTTTCTTCTTTTCGCATTGGCCAAGGAATTAATTACACTCGGCGATTAATACGAGTTAATTTAATGATGCGCCTAAATAAATACCGCAAAATCCTTCGCGACACTCGGGATATTTCAATTTACACACACCCGTTGTTTTTTTTCGTTTATTTAAATGGGATAGTATAATTGTTTCTCATTTATTTCGTCAACCACTTCGACAGTATTGGTTTTACGACCGTTTTAGGTGGGTGATAAAACCTTGACGACCCCCAAAAACGCTCGTTCCTACAGTAAAACCCGCGAATGCCAACGTTTAACCCCCTCATAAAATGCGACGAAAATAACGTTTCTATTAGCTCGTATAACGAGAAAGCTACGATTTTAAAATGCATTTAAAAGGACGTCCCCACCCCTCGTTTAACCTTTGCTCGTCTGCGCAATGTAATGTTGGCTACATGTTCAGTATACCGAATAGGCCTACTGAATAAGATACACACTTGTACTGTCGAATTAGCACTTATGAGTGCAATTAAGTGTATTAGCTGGTGTATTAACCCTCTTTTGCGGATCACTTCGAGTTAACGACGTTAGTAATGTCCTCGTGCAGTTTAATTTGGTGCAGTATTAACAGTGGTAAAAAGACTACTTCCGGTCTGACGGAAAATCACGGTAACTAGCTGCCTGCTTTTAAAAATGACGAGCATTGATGCAATGGCAAAAGCAGTTAGTTAATAATTGCCGGTCAAGGGATATCATTACGAAGTGCTCTATAATTTATTTCAGAACGGCCTATTACTGCATTCAATTCAATTCAACTCAACTCAGACTCTCCCTATTTATATATCAGCAACAATAAAAATAACGTCAGAATATCTTCCTAGCTGCGCGTGATATACATGCAAAGACAATCCTTAACACCTGAGAGTCCTCCTCTCAGGCTCGATAACGTTAATCACCTCCTTATATTCATGGGACGCTTGCATTTTAAATAAATGTAAAAAGAACAGCCTCCTACATGTAAAAGCTCTTCCATTGGCTGCCAATATTTCGCACTGCTAATTGTGTGTATTTCAGCCAACATGGCATGCACAACATACCGTGACGTTATATGCTCGGAGAATCTTTAACATTTAATAGCTTTAAATTTAAAAGTATGAACCTTCAATGGACAGGCAAGTTACATCGAAGTGTAAATGTTATATCCTACAATAGAGTGTTGTCTCCATAAATACAGAGTGCACGTATTTAGAGGTAATGGTTAAAAAAACAAAACAAACAAAAAAACAGTTCCATCCTGTCTGCATGGCCATCATTAAGTCGTTTAAAAGACAACACGATTGTTTTTATGGTCCTAATGGATTAATTTGGCAATCAGGATTGCGATGAGCGACGACTTAAAATAACTGGTGAATTTGTTCTCACCGACTTCGTTTCAACCATTTCCTGTACACGCATATATCAGCGCTACTACTACGTGTGTGAGAGAAATTTAACACGAGAAATCTGTATGAGAGAAGGAATAAATTTTTTAAAAAAATTAGGAGAAAAAAAATCGGTCGATGGCGGCGAGAGAGGAAAGAAGCCGCCGATTGCCACTGCTTTTCAAACAATTAAGGAGTAAATTAAAGTAAAGCAGAAAAAGAAGTTATTGGTGATGCGGAAACCATTAAAAAAAAGTATTTTTAATGATGGCAAAAGGCTTTTCTGTGCATGTCAACTGGATTGTAAATGATGAATCAGTGAGCGGATGATGACATCATTTACTTAATACGAGTGTCAATTAAAATGCTCGAACGATTACCAAAATAGAAAAAAGAAAACTTCTCCAGGACTCAGTTGATGACTTAAAAATGCCTTTTTGAAATTGAAAGGCGGAAAAAACCCACCAACTTTCAATACATCAGTAACTATGCATTGATCGTTAGCTAGAGTGAAAATATGGGAAATTGTAAACATCGCCGAGTTTTCTGTATTGACCGTGAAATCATTAATTAATTATGAATAATATTAATTTTTTATGAAATACAGTATAAAATGCACGGATAAATGGGCCTTGGATTAAACTGTACATGGATTTCAAAAAATACCTCTATAAATGGGTCTACCCTAGGTAATTCGGGTAATTGGGGAAAGCTATATAAGTAGGAATTTTTAGAAGGTCTCGTTTATGTACTTACATGTTCTTCGTCAATATTAATTTGGAAAATCCATTCTTTTAAAAGTGCGTTTAAACATGCATGTAGTTGTGAGTGAATGTTGTGTTCTTTTAGCTATGCAGTACATAAGGCTAATTTGTTTAATTTCAGGATGTTTATTTCTATCATTCGCTTTCCAATATACACTGTACCACAGTACAGTTTACACACGCAGACGAACGTGAGTGTGTACACGCATAAATGGATAAAATTCGGACACGCCAAGCTCCGAGTTATTTATTTTACAACAAACTCATTTTCGCAAGCACCTCAATTAAAAGTCTTTTTATATTCTATTAAGAGAATAGTGAATAGTCACACACGACGATGGATTAGTGATTACATTTAAGCTTGGGCGAACGGGAAGAAAAAAAAAAAAAAGAGAGTAGTAAAGTAGTCACCAGAGGGCCGTATAGATTTGAGAGAGCGAAGCATTGCATTGCCATTGCATGCATTTGGTAAACCGAGGCTCAAATCGTTGCTTCGTTCGTTCTCGCAACAATGTAATTTGTCCGCGCTAAAGAGCACCAGGGAATGGGGCGAGGAAAATTGAGAAAATGCACGTATACGTGAATATACACCCCCGTACGGTGTTTATACAATATATACGAGGCCTCATCCATAGCTTTTATACGCGTACGGGCCCCAGTAACAATCGATCGATACAACAATGAGCTAGAAATTGGATAACTACTAACAGCAGCGAGCAGAGCGCATTATTACTAAAGGGGATTAATGCTAGCAGACAACTGGAATTTAAAAGAGTGCATCGAGAAAATATATACATATATATGTATATTATACATTATATAAGCGGGAAGGAGATGGGGGGGGGATATGGCAGAGGGGAAAGGGAGAAAAGAGTGGGGAGGGGGGAACTCGATGAAGCGCTGGCAAATTGAAAGAAAACATTTTAAACGAATGAGAATCAAAGATTACGTTAATTACGTTGAAATTGCACGACGCCATAGCATCGATCGCATATGCGTGTAAATTAATCATAGGCGAGATGAGTTTCAGCGTTATTATCGATCATCGAGGAATAGTCAGCATTTTTATCGGTGATGCTGCCGTATAAATGCGAGAGACAAAACGAGTACGTGATACATCAATATCACTATCGTGTAATCCATTAAATTAGATTGGTTTTGTACGGAAAAGTGATTGCGAAGCACCGATACGAAATTCATCGGGATGCATTTTCGGCAGCTACTCTTTATTCGTATCATTGATATCAATCGTTTACTGTACATGCACGCAGCAAATGCTTTCGAACAAACACTACATGTGTGAATATTTCAAAAGAGTTCATTTCAACTGATCTCCAGGGCCATGATGCGTCGAAGAGAAACGATCATGACATTATATTCCCCAACTTAAGATACTTATAATCTTAAAACGGCATCGAATCCTACGAGAACAATGCAGAGGGCGATTCAGTTCACGCATGTATTCATATAATAAAAAAAACATCTAAAAATCCAACGTGGAAACTTCGAAATTCAAGTTCCATTTAGAGGCAACTCCCGTTTTTAAACGTTTCATTTTGGAGTTTTTCCACGTTTATTTCTTTTTTCAAATTTTGTTTCGTTTGAATAAATTAACGTCATATTTTCAGATGATGCGAACGGGCGACCAATTCATCATGGGGGTGAATAAGTTTAGCCGTTATGATAAGTGAAACAATACTAATGCGTGACAAACATTCTTAGCGTGGTGGGCAGTGGACAGGTGGTTGGCTTGACCTTAATTATTATAAATACGTGCGTGTACACATGCGCTATGAGATGAATGAAAGCAGAATGTATAGACGTGCCAGATATACATGTACACAAAATATTCCAGCTTATTGAAAAGCGACCTCTCCGAACTAGAATTTTTATTATTATGTACTACAAGTAGTAGAACTTTTATTTTATTCGGTTCACCCATGGCATATCGATATTTTCCGATAATTTTGCGCTTATTTCTTTTCCATTTCATGATTTTTCTATTCAATAAACGGTTATTTTTCGAAAAGAATGGTAAGACAGCACCTTCCCTCGTAAGCAAAAAGTACATTATATGCCTTTTGTGGCCTCGCCTTTCGTGTAATGCATATAAACTGTACATGAATAAGCACGCACGGAAGACGATATTGATCCTCCTTTTTCATCAAATTGATCTGAATGGTCATTATTGATCCGCGCGCAAGAGATAGAGAGAGAGAGCATCCGTTACAAATAATAAATTCCCATCTCAACCTTCGTAACTCGTTATTATTACATGTATTATTATTCCAGGCACATCGAGGGTCTGTTCCTGGAGGTAATAAAACCCAAATGCAGTCATTGTGAAAACGTAAAGCGGACAATGTCGCCGAGCAATCATCTTATACGCAGCGATCATTAATTTGCTATTATTGTACACGAAGATTGGTTTGATCGGTACATGTACACTGTATGGGGAAAATAATCCTCCAGCTCGCCTGGTTTTAAATTTCAAAATGACAAAGCAGATCGTTCTAATTGATTTATCACTTGGCTTCTAATTTTAACGATTAAATAGACAGGACAAGCATAGCCACGATGACGTTTTCCTCATCGATTTTGCAATAGCTTTAGAGACTGTAGAGATGTCATTACTATTGACACTTCGAGCTATTATTTTTAACCCGTTTCTCGACAGCAACAACAACAATTAACACCAAGGGACATGATCCTTATGGCTGACATTTCTACCTGTACACATGAATATATACGATCAGCATACATGCAAGTGTAGGTTACATCATATTAGTTTGTGTAGTCAATATGTGACTATTATCGATTGGGGGTGGACAGATTATGGAAATACACTAAACTGCAAGAGACTGCTGAAAGTCACTCAATGGGCAGTTTGAGAGCTTTATTGTGAAACAGTACAACATGTACAGAAAAATACAAATGTAAAGAAATCATGTCTTCGACGTTACATCTCCGATATGATCTCGCTTAAAATCATCCACTTTCACGAATTTAAATGACGGAAAATTTTCCATCACCTCCAAAAACAAGGATACGATCGCAATATACTGCGAAAATGTTTTTTTTAAAACAACGCCATATACATGAAGTACGCATCGATAATGGGATTTGCATAAGTATTGAAATGGCTATTTCCATATTCACAAGTTGGGGAAATCCATACACAATGGCAGCCGCATAATTCGGCATCAAGTAGACGTGATTCCAATAAAATTAAATATTAACCGAGGTGGAGTACCGTCATTTATGGGTATCGTCTGTTTTGAAACGTAAAGAAATAAGTATGCGAAAACTACAAAGGATGGATATTTTATTATCTTCTACAAGATTCTATAATTGTTATTGCATACAATGTATATCCAGTCTCCAAAAACAAAGTGCTCTTTAATCCAAATGGGTAAAGTTCAGTCAATTAAGACGGTGAATGCCTTTGGCGAACGCAAACGGTCTCTCTAGTACACGCAATAAAGTAAGAGAGCGGATTTAGGAAACGATTGTCAATAACAATGAACAATCCACAAGAACAACGCACTGGGTATTACCAATGTACGTCACGTGGCATTCCAGAGACGATCAAGACTTGAGCGGAAGGTTTCCTATGGGACAAAAACCTATTTTTAAGGGATACGAGAGAGCGTATATACTGTATGTCATCATCTTCCAATATGGACTTAAGTGCAATGGAACAAAGCGGTTACATGTGTAATACGTGTAAGTACATGTACGGAGCGGCGACGGCCAGAGTGATGACGAAAGTATACGAAGCATCAGTGGCGCCATCATCGTAGTCCCAATTTGCCCAAAGTGCATCATGTGGCCGATGGTAAAGAAATATAAAATAGACCGATTTAGAAAATATATAACAAGGAGCGATATGGAAACTTCTATTGACACGATACGCGCGACCAAACAAGATCGGTCTTTTGTGGTGTCCATTTATCGATTTTCTCCTTTGTTGAAAGCTGAATCAGTCGTGACGAACGAAGACAGCCTTAGGATGTGCGAGGGGTGCAACGAATTAACTATAGCCTACTGTACAAATCCAGGGGTCGCCTGTCCATACGTGTAATATACAGCTGACCAATGGATCGTTCATTAACTTGTTCGGTTGGAAGAGCGATGAAAGCAATTTATATCAATCTACATGGGGCAATGAAAGGATTCAAAGGACCCATGCTAATTACGCGAGATGGACTATTCGTGTAGAAACCTAAATACAAACAGCCTCTGTTAATGAACTATGCGATTACACACGGCCTATATCAAAAGAATGACCATATATATAAATGGGGAAGAGAGAGAGGGGGAAACGATGACCACCTTATAGTATGAACCATGCATATATGTATGCACGTACCATGAAGATAAACGAGAGCCATATACCATTGAAATAATTAGATAAAATAACACTGCCAAATTTACATTTAAATTAACTGGCACTTTGTATGAAAACAGCCAACAACTTTGATATAGTGTTATTGTTATAATCAAAAACGAAAAAAATTCATCATGCGACAGGAGTTAATTGAAACTTAAAAAACTTCATTTTTAACGCTGTCAACATCTTTTTTGGAGCACGATTTTAGCCACGACGCGTTTCGTCCACTCGCTGGACTCATCAGGTGGCAACTAATTTAATTTTAGACACACACTTACTTGCAAAATTCGAAAATTTAGTGGCTCCTACTGGCGATCATTTCACTAAATTTTCGAATTTTGCAAGTAAGTGTGT
>JAQIXS010001830.1:0-26558 GCA_034700785.1 Rossiulus vilnensis | reverse complement strand
TATTAGAGAGAATCACATAATGATCTTTTCTCCAGGGTGCATAGCTATTAGGTATTTCTTTTGCACAGGTGAATTCCCAATTGTCTCTTAAAGGTGGTTGTAACATGTTGGAAAATGTTATGTCATGAATGTTGGTTGCATTGGTGGAATGGTGAAGGTCTTGTACAACCGAACGTATATGTTGATATTAAAATAAGTTTGTTGTTTAACTTTTGACTTTATCATCTCTGGTAAACAGATCGGTAAATGATTCTATACTGGCATCACTGTATACTGATTTTTAGTCTACTGATATCAGTATGCTTAGTGAAATCTCTTTGATAATTTTATAATGATATCCCTATATTTAGTGACAGTGGTTTTTTGGACTACCGATATTACTGATATAGTGGTGTTTTTGACTATTGATATCAGTAGGCTTAGTAATATCACTACAGTTTTTAGTAATATCCCCACATATCAGTATATTTATTACTGATAACTAGTGCACTGAGACATGAATATACTTATCTTTCCACCAAGGATTGTTTTTGCAATTGATGTGGGTGTATGTAACACAGGTTCCGTTAAATCGGCCTTGCTGTCCAAGGAATTTTTGAGAGATCATCAATTGCTATAATGTTATAGATGATATAGGTTGGCTTAGTGGCAATACCACGTATTAAACAGAAGCATTTTTTTCTGTGGAGCGAAAAACGTAATATTTCATGTTTACTTTTTACTAATGAACTAACTAATTTTTTTTAGATAAATTAAACTGTGCCCATACTATAATTGCTTTAAAAAGTTAGCTTACAAATTGACATTCTAAACAAGTTTAACTTAATGATACGTGATTTCGAAAACCTTTATAAAAAGGTTCTTATTGGCACATGTTACGTGCTTTGTACTAAACACGCAGGGGTCGTCCGTTAATAGAATGGTGTAATAACTCAATTTCGCTTGAAAACAATGACACATTGTATTGCCACTAGGCCATCGATATTCCAAATCATCACCAGCAGAACCATTACTTCTTACATGATGGTGTAGGCCTACATGACTGAAGGTATTGCTTTCCAGATATCCATCGGTGTATCACATCCATCAGTAGTGTATTGAGGGGAAGTGGCACAGTGTACTAACTTAAAATAACGCCACCTGCGCTTAATGCAGTATTTCAATGACTAAGGACCCTGAATTAAGTAAAGTAAAAATTGCGCTATCCTTTTTATTATTATTAAATACCAAAAAGCTTCAGTTCGGAAGTTCAATTTCGGTTATTTTTTCATGTTTATTTGTTTTTTTAAATAACGAATTGGACATTTTTAAGTGAAATGAAGTATGTAGCGTTAAGTGCACGAAAAATAATTCCGTGTACTTTAACAGGAAAATAAATACAGCAGATATGATAAGTAAGTGAAGCAGAAATACACGAATCAAATTCTTGCCATGGATAGACAGACACTTGAAGCATAACCACATATGTTTTTGTCTTTATACAAAAGCATTTTTTGAACCTCCAATGAGAACCAAGGAGAACCTCCTCATTGGATACAACTAACGTAAGCTCATCTAGCTTATTCCAAATCAATGCATGCATATACCAACACATGTTACTGACGTATCATGGTTATGATCTCTGATGTAACCATTCCCGAATCCTGCCTGTATATACAGGGTGTCTTGAAACTGATAGTCACTCGTGATAGTCACTCGTGAAAATCAACGTCCTGTTTGGCAATGTTTGGGTTGACAACAAAAATGCTTGCTAGCAACTAACACCGATTAAGAAGATTCCTAGCAAATGCTACATTACCGTAATTCAAGAAAGTAAATAGAGCGAATCACAACAGACGCAGTTCAAATAAGTCCAATTATTTGATAGGATCGAAACTACTGAAAAATATTTTAACGAAATGCAAGAATATATGAGGGACACACGCGTTTTTCTTGGATGCTGACGTCACTTCCCCTCCAGACGCAATTTTGCGAGGCGCGCAGATGGCGAATCAATAGTATTAATGCGTTCCACTTGTGATGTTATCAGTTTAAACTCGGATCATATTTTCGCAGGAAAAACTGAATTCCCATCGATACGCGCTTTTTTACTCCCATTTTCTTTATGGATCCCAAGAAGAATGGCACGTGTTTGGGGACTAAGGCATGCAACATAAACCAATCCAGAGCGGTATTGATTATTGCAGGGCGGAATAAGTTTAAATTGAAGTACTTTATACACGTTCCATTAAATCTCCTGAACCAAAATCAATCACCCGAACTGGAAAGTGTATCTGTCATTATTGTTGCTGCATTAAGAGATCCTTTCACTACATGCAGTGTTAGCCGTGATGGAGTATCGCATTGCCTCGCACTATGCACTGTACCAGATGTCTGCCATTTAGCTGCAGCAAACGCAGACGAACTCCAAATGACATTCAAGAGCTCAATTCACGAAGCTGATTTTTAGCCATTTAAATTTAACTGAGTTAGGCTAAAAAGGAAACGCTCTTCGCCCAAAATTATCGACTATTTTTGCTTCAGACAATCAAAGGCAGGCTAATGCTTATTTCAATTGCCATTTGTATGGTAGTTTTATAGAGAGTCATCCATAAAAGACGTCCCAAAATCGACCCAAACCCCGACCCCTGTATGAGAAGATCAGTTCAAAACAGTAGGCTGAACATTCGCAGCGATATCAGTATGTTACTAGAAACTTTACTTAAATCAGTGAAGGGTATACTTATCAACAACGATATTGCCAATAATTTTCACGATATCTTATTTCCTCTACAGTATATTGTGATATCCATCTGACAAGCACTACTGAACATTTTAGATGTTACTGCTAATAGTGACATCACTATCATTACTATCATTAAATGTTACTATTAGCACGTTAGTGACACCTAAACACATCACTCTCTTGGATAAAACCAGGAAGCTATTAGGAAGGCTAATGTTAACCACTGCAATTTTGCAGTATAATTTAATTTCCGTAATTGCAGTTATAGTAATATTCAAATTAATGTCAACATTTTCAGTGATAGCACTACCCAGATAACATAATTGGACCCAAATCACGTCCTATGACATAGATTGTATACATTAACTTTAGCATTTAGAGTAATTTTTTAATACAATTACCAAGAAATCAAACAACAATCAGACAATAATCAATAGTATAAATAGCTAAAATGACGTTAAAATAAGTTAACGGGTCAGTTCATGTCGGGGAGATAAACTTTTATATTTCAAAATGAGCCATTCCATTGTCAGCGATTTTAGCTTTATTTCCTGCAATTTCGAAATGAGCGTCACATTCATTTAAATTTTGGACGGAATTAAAACGGAACCCATTTGTTTAAAGCGACCACTTGTGTCTTTACATCAAACCAGAGATTCCATTAACATTTAAGTCAATTTACGCTTAATCATTTCTGAAACGTATCTAAATTTTCCTACGAAAGATCGATTTAATATAAAAACAATGAACTTTTTTGCTTAATAGTTTACATTTTTAGTTGCAGAATGTGCTGAAGTTTTTGACCTTCAAGCAAACGGCAAAATTGAACATGATCAAAACTGTTTTTGCTTGTAAAATGATATTCAGAAAGACTAACCGCGTAGATTTAGTTAACAGATAACGTTAACAACATCACAACTTTTACCAAACTAAAGATAAGGATAATTAGCGCCTAAGGAAGGCGTTTGTTTCTTCCGGCTGTTAAATAATCATTTTATGACCATGTGTATTCCAATACGCTTTCATTAATAGACATTTTATCCTTCAAATTTTATCTTGTAACATAATTAATCACTGGTTGAAATTACGTTAGCCGAACCAAACCCGAATGCTAGTTTAATCGTAATCCAAAGTAAGGGTTCATTTATGGTGTAACTAAAACTAAAATTAATTGACTCTATACTGTAGGTAATTTAGTTCTAATTAAGTAATATGCATACAAATTTCCCTCAAGGGTTGGGATGTGCATGAAGCAAGGTGTGACCAGTTACGGAATCCCATTTTGTCGTCAACTTTACTGGGTCTACAGGAAACAGGAGACATGGTTCATGGTGGGTTTAGTGCCTATAAAATGTCAAGCTTTATCTGAATTTTTTAATGTCAAAAACAACCCTGCGTGCCTTATTGAAAGATGGTTTTTCTGCAGATTTCAGCTTTGCATAGTCCTGTAAGCTTTATTCAAATGCGAAATCAGATTTCTGAAAGAATTGCTCGATTGAGCTCGCGCAATTATTTTATCCAATTACTCGAGTGCATCTATGCAAATATTTGGTTAATAATTCTCTACAGGCTTAGTTCAGCTTTCAAAGCATAGTTGAAAAAAAGCAAATAATCTCGTACATTTTAGCGCAAGACGCTACGAGACCATTAACGCCAGAGCAGATATGCATAACCACAATCTCCACTTGTCAAAACATGTCAATAGCTAAAATATTGGAAAGTTTAAACCAGCCACAAAAGGATGCCCACAATGCAAACACCCATTGTACTTTTTTACCTCAAATGCTTTTTATAATTGCTCAATTTACCTTTTTGCTAGTAGAATTCGCTGTCTACTAAACTCTGGGTTATTTGTAATAATTTGAAAATGTCCAGTTTATTTATAAAAAAACTGAATAAACTTGAAAAACAAACGTCATGCGACCTTCGAAACGGGCATTTTCTCTTAATGAAACCTCTGAAGATTGGCATCGAAAAGGGTTCCCACCGAAATTAAATTGTCAACTTCTCTGACTTGTCCATCTTTTTTGGAAACATTTCCTTACCCATCAAAAATGTTTACAGGATAATATGTAAAAAAAGTACCGATTATAAATGTATATATTTTTATTTATTATTTTAAAAGTTGAAAGTGTGTTATGGGAAATAGGAAAATTCACTTTTATTGCATAAGTGTGACTAGATACGCTTTGTTTTGATCAGTACAATAAAATAATTATTTGAGATACATGTATGCACGGCAATTTAAGGCTACCATTTTATATGATGATAATTTCCCTGACTTTTGCATGAAACTTTAAAAACTGCTTAAAATCCAGGCTGTTTTCTACTTTCACGACGATCTTAGGTTTTTATGCCAATAGGAACCCTGTCAGAAGTTGCATAGTGGTTAATTTTTAAGTTTCTTATTTTTATAAATTATCGTGAACTTTTTAAATTTAAAAAGTAACTCAAACCCTAGCAGACAGCCAATTATACACAGGAAAACTAAACTTAGCAATTACAATAATTACAAGTATTTGAAGCAAATATGTGTGAGAAGTTCACTTGCGTGGTGGATTGGCCTTGCTCTTAACAGTGAAAACATGTTAACATTTTCCAAACAACATCCGCATTATGTCACACCTATTTCCACATGGTTTTTAACATTAACGCTAATTGTTGACAGGCATGTCATATGAATGAATCCCCGCTAAAGCTTCTATTTACAGTTAAAAAGTCCATCAGCTGGTAAATAATTACAGCCGTTGATATTTAATCAGTCCTGATTAAAGCTGACAAGGTTCGGTAATTGAGTAATTGCCGTAAAAAGCAATGTCATTACAGATTGGTCACTTGGGATATGGCAGATGTAATTGGTGAATTTCATTTATGTCCACACAAAGAAACGAAATTGGCATATGCTGCCAGGTTTCAGCCTTTGTTGTCCAGAGGGCGTGCGCGCATGAGGTGAAATAAGGATGTCGTTACATTGGGAATAAGGGATTAAACAGGCTTATTATACCTCCCCGGATATAGGTTAAGGGAGCGTCCGTAAAGGTCCTCCGAGATTTGAGAAAGTGTGGAGGTGCACTAAAACTGTAAAGAAGATTGGGCACATAGAAAAGTAATTCTAACAACCAGTGAGCTCAAGTGACTCACCAACCAAAATAGTTTTTAACCTTTTTACTAGATCTCATCTACATGTGGTACTTATTTTCAATTTAATGACGTGTCAAAATGTTAGCAAAGATGGTCATTTCGTTGTCATTTTTATGTAATCTGTTAACATCAATGTCCCCAAACGATGTCGTGTTAATCACTTTGGAATGAGTTGCAGTAATGATAAGACGTCAAATTACTTTGCATCCCATTCAGACTAAAAAATTCTCCAACTACAAAGCAGCATTAATTGCATATTTGTGCATCTAAAAACCAGAAGTTTCACGCAAGACTACTCAATCAACACAATTAACCTTGATATACCAAGAAATCATATAACTAACCACTCAGATCAGAAGCCATCACCGTGTAAAACCTTCAATGCGTGCAAGCATTCTAACCTTATCTTTGAATACTTTTTAGAATGATCAAAAATGTAATTTACCCAAACAGAACTTACTAATTACCAATTCGAATCACCCATGATACGACCTTCTGCAAGCATTTCTTGAAGAACAAGCAAACAGAAAATTGCAATCTACTTCAAAATACCGTTCTCAGTCGCCCAAACTAATAATCCCATTTTGAACATTCTCCTCTTATATTAACAGCAATGATCCCAGGCAGAAGAGCCAAGGTACCTTATTGCATTTCCTTTCTTCTGATTTCTGTTTGGCTGCATTTTTCATATGCGATTTAAGCTTGCAGCTCAGCTCATCACACCCTTTATTCCTCTTAATGAAATTAGCAATAAAGCGAGCAAAGATAGACTGCCTTTAATTTTTTATTACCATAGACGACTTCGGATGATTTCGAGAGATATTTATTTGTCTGCATGCAACATAAAATCTAACAAAACTCGTTTCATTTCTAGACCGTGTACGGGTACTTTAATCAAATTTAGCAAATCTGCAGCGTTTGCTAAAACATGATTTAATTCCTTATATTGTATTTAAAAAATGAGTTGCAATAAGAGGCGCAAAGTGAAAATTTCCCAGGAGGCATCATTTTGAAAATTGCTATTTTATGACTGAAAGTTTTGGATATTTACTTGGAGTTTTGTAGCAGCGCCTCGATACCTTGCATATATTGTTTTACTGCTACGTTCACTACGATGCAACTAACAGTACATGTACATGGAATATACCCCAATATTTTTACGTGTTTTGAAACAAAGGCTCTAAAAAGTACAGTTAGGTCAAATGGATTGAACGGTTTGCTCAAATGGAACTTGTATGCTGGCGTCACACTCGAATGTAATTATACAATGGTTGTGATGTTTTTACCAATTGGAATTATTTTTCATTTATAGGCCAAGTACTGCTCGGAACCATTAAAACAAATCTCCAACTGAGAAATTAAAAACCTGGCATGTTGCGTGTCTACTTTATTTCTCGCATCTTTTAAGTTATACATTCAATCGCACATTTTAAACTACTTGCCTGCATTTTGTAAAAAGCGAGAATTTGAGTGATGATTATACAAAAACTAATTAGCGAAATCGATTAATTTAAGTAGGCTAGTAGGCAGGAATTCATTTCCTGGTTCATGTCATTTCCAAGCGAATCCAAGCAGGAATAATGGATAATTTTTTTGGTAGAAATTAGAATTAAACCTATCCCGCCCCAAACTAAAATCATTTCCTACCTGAAATCATAATTATAAGTAGGACGAAAACATTTTAAAATCGAAATGCTTTAAGGAAAGTGAAAATGAATATAAAAAAAGGCATAGAAATCTAAAAATAAAAGGGTATAGCTAAGAAATGACGAATTAAATTTCATAAAATATAAAAGAATTAACAAATGGAATGAGAGTAGTGCTATTTAACTACACTGCTAATTACTTACTGAGTAATAGGTAATAATTATTATATGGTCAGAATTTATAGGAAACGAACAGGAGTGCAGAATAAAAAGACTTAATTGGAACTATGTAATACAGAAATAAGCAAAAATGACAAACATTTAAAATCAAAATCTTACAGTGTTTCCCATCTTGTACGCTTTGGTTATACATCTACACAATTTGCACGTTGTGTTTACATATACACGAAAACATTCTACAATATTTGGACAAGCAATGTTAATCAAACAAAACTTAAAGATCAGGAACGTAAATTTTGAATTAAAGCTATATATGTCTAAGCCATACTGTCTTATGCAAAGTAGAAGAGGACCAAAGTCGTTTAAAGATTCTGAAACCTAGCTGTTAGTGCAGGGGAAAAAGCTATTGTCAGCCACTATTCAATAAAATGGTATGAATTAAGTTCTCGCCCTATCCAGGAAATCTTGTTTCCAGAACAACCAACCCTCTCTTTGTTTGCTTTCCATTGGTGCTCACTTGATTTAATAAAGCCTCGAGTGATACCGCAATTGAGGAAACCACTTTTCTGGAAAAACTCTTCTTTTAAGATCAAGCATGCGTCCAACATAATAACATTATGTTGATTAAAAGCTAAATGACAATGACATCACTTAACATGAAGTGCCATCGATTGCCATGCCAATCTCTTAATGGCATATGTTGTTACTGCGCGATGACATGATACCAAAAAAGACCTAGAGCGAACCAACCGAACTTCGCTCTTTCAAGAGCTCAGGTGAATACTTGTCAAGCCCGGCATTCTTATCACGTGACGATGGCTGATAGGCAATTCACAAAGGGGAACCCTTGACACATCCTTCTGTAAGATAAAAGGGGCAACAAAGGCACTAAAAACCGTTTCATGCACAGAATTTTGCAATTATGATCAATGTATTTAATGTACTCGGGCAAAAGCGAAAAAAAATAATTTAATATTTGAAGTGTGAGATGAAAAGGAAAAAAAATATTAGAAGAGTTCTAGTCAGGCGCAGTTGTTCTAGTTCTGTTAAGATGCTTATTTAAACAAACAAAAAATACCTAAAAGATGATGGCAGAAAGGTCCTCTTGAGTCAATTAAAGCGTACAGCACAAGTGGATTTTTAATTTTTTTTTAAATAGCAAATGCTATCATGCTATAAATTAACTTAAATGCTTGTACATGTATCTCTTCAATGGCTTTCCTCTGAAAAACCATCCATGAAACCGAAATCATATCTTGATTTAACCTTAAAGATACGTGTGAAAAATTGGCGTCATTAGACCATGAAAATGCGATGTACAGTTTATACAATATTGAAGTGGTATAACAATAATATTTCACTTGTAATACATCCACGTGATTCTTTGCCACAGCATTCCATGCTTAAATTAGAGGCTTATACATGTATATTTTCAAACGATTACTACGTTTTATTTTAACAAGTGAAAAGGTTTTTTCCAAAATTTCTGTTTAGTGAAATGGTGTCTAAGGCATCTTAAAACAGTTTTCATGTCCTGTTTTTGACATACACGGTGAACGTTATGACATGTGCTTTCAACTGATTCGTTTGCATTTTTATTCTACTAGATTGTATCTTGAAAATATTCGTCTAGGCTGATCGAAGATAATACCGCCAAATAAAAAAATTATTTCAAAACAACGTTAAATTCTAAGCGTATCACATGCATAGCCGGTTAAGAATGTCAACGAAAATAAATTCTAACTGCCAAAGTTTTACTGCACAACGTTAACGTTTGCAAAATCAATTGAGAAAAATCAATCTCAAGAAACAAAGATTGCTCAAGCTTCCAATTCGACCCAGCCGCATTCCTTACAAATATCAACTGATTAAATTTGTGATGGAATCATATGGCTATTTCGTAATTTCGAGCGTCTATAAAAGGTACATGTATGTCCTACTGAAGATAAATGCGATATTCCTACTTTCATTGTGGATTATATAGACTACATGTACATATAGGTTACAATATATTTAGAAGGACAATGCTATAAAGAGCTTCATCGATCGTAATAACGTTTGTTATATTAAATCATTGAATTCTTTGAGACCGGGGCCAGGTAAGTCGAGTCTCACAAATCTCCAAGGAAATATCAGACTCAGATCTTAAAATTAATAACGTGCTTCAAAGGTTTCATTGCCTTGTGAGGTACACTATTTTTAAAACGAGAAAGATGTTGTGGAGTAAATACCAACAGTGAAAAAAACCCAAAAAACAAACAAAAAAGTATACTTTTAGTTCAAATGCAGTATGTAGTCTCAATGCTAAATATGTATTCCGCTA
Organism: Rossiulus vilnensis; assembly: GCA_034700785.1. Taxonomy (NCBI): domain Eukaryota; kingdom Metazoa; phylum Arthropoda; class Diplopoda; order Julida; family Julidae; genus Rossiulus; species Rossiulus vilnensis. The sequence goes on along the minus strand of JAQIXS010001830.1, from coordinate 16,543 downwards.
TCATTTTATTTGAACATGTCCCGTTTATTTATGTGTAAAACAAGAGAAAATTCAACATTTGACCAAATACTCGGTTTGATTTTCTCATTTATAATTTATTTTATTATTAATCATTTCCAGTAATTTTTTACCTTTTCCAGAAAACAGATCTTCAGCAGTAATAATACAAACATTACTTTAATCAAACGTGCATGTGATCGGAAATTTTATTGCGATGCGAATATTGCTTTAAACACTTTTCTCTCAGCATTGAACCACACATTTTTGACTTAGAAACAAATGCTATAGTTTCTATAACTCTGCATATTTTATGCGAAATTCGCATGATTCCATTTGTGCATGATGCATAAGGTACGTCCCTTATTCCCGAAGTCCCAAAGAAAGCAAATACATGTTTTTGATCTAGGAATTATTTTCAACGAAAAGATTTTTTCCCTCAACGTGAAACGTGAAAACGTTTGCTTAAGAACGCGATAGAACACTGTCCAATTTTAATACATATTTTGGCTTTCTAATTTGTACATCTATTCACGTACAACATGCCACAATACATTGCCAAATTTTAGTCGCGGCTTTCAAAATGGCATTCGCCATTTGAATGTTGGGCTTGACCATGACGCTCTCAAATTCCACACACTTTTCCGGGATATACATGCATACCCCGTAGTGATAGGCCTATCGCAACAGTATAAAACCATAATGATATCACTAGAGCATCACATAGGCCTACTGATCTTTTCACTAGGGTTCCTTCCAATTTACAATTTTACCTACTGTATTGGCACCCCATCCTAAGTTTATTTCACATCCAGAGTGCGACTTCCGCCTGGGGTGAAAGACGCCCCGAGGGCCAGGCCGGTTACGGTCACACGATGAAAAACCGATTTGCATTTAGCCTTTGAGCGAAAACAATGCGGTGTATTTTGCATGTGCAGATTACCAGTTTTTCGAAAACATAAGCCGCACGAGGCATCAACGTTCCCATTAAACTGTTAGCTACATCGCCTTCATTTAATGTCATACACATAAATGGAGCTTCGGGGCTTTGAATCGTTCAACCTCAGACCGATTTCCCTTATCGTCAAAAAATTTGCGGATATTGCATAACGCAATAAACTGAATCTCATTTTTGCGGAAGAAAAAATAAATAAAAGGCGCGCAGCCCAACAGCGGGAAAACACGCCGAAGATAAACCATAAAGCGTCTGAAATAACATCACCGCTAAAATATTGAATTTCCTACCGAATTTATGAGCCAAACTTCGTTTTGTTTCACCCTGCGGCTACGGCGTGACGCAATAACGGCCAATAAACGGCGTTTAAAATTTCCGTCATCTACCTGACGCAACAATCCATGTGCGTAGGCAGCAAAGCCGAAAGCCCTTACTAAGACGTTCAAAGGGGTCGTCCATAAAGTGACGTTTCCATAACGACATTCCCATACACACAACACCCCAACGTCTTCGTTTCATAACGGCCAGTTAATCACCACTCATAAAGCGATATTGATTATTCTCCACTCATACTTGAAAGATAAACTGCATGGACTATTAATGGGAGGTGTTAATTAATCTCCTTAATTGCAAATCACTCATAGGTGCAGATTTAAACAAGAGAAGAAGAGTGATGGTCACTGGTGAAGGAGGACTATCGGATACGTAATAACGTCGGAAAATTGAGCAAAAATTATAGATATTTGAAGCATTTCCACGCTGCAACTTTGATTTTATCGAAATAAATTTAACAGGGATTATTCCTAGCTGCATCATGCTATCTTCAGACTACAACTTACTTGGATTAAAAATGCCTATATTAACCCCTTAGGTTAACTTGCGGTTATAGGTAACCCCAGGTTATCTAACTGTTCATTTTACCTACTATGGGGCAACATGCCCTAATCTGCGTTATGTTTAATGACTTAAACTTTCTCGCTTATTTATAAAAAATTGAATAAATTTTAAAAAACCGTAATGCATCTTTCGAAGCAGACTGTATTGCGGGAAAACCCGATGGTTGTACCAATTCTACACAGTTAAACCGTGTAGAAAACCGTCTACAAAGCCAATAATATGACGTTGAAGGATTAGGATTAAATCGGCATCCTTTTGGATCAAAAAGAGATATTGTTCGTTTCTGCATTCGACTTTGATAGTCGGCTGTCTTAATCAATATTTGGATTCATTTTTCTAAAACAAAATTATTTCATAAACTTTTACTAAACTAACCAAAATGCAATATTTAAACGCATTCTTTTCATTAACAACGTTATTATTAATACATCATGCATTTATTTATTCTTAAGATACAAAACTATATTAATTTTCACAAACGGTACATCCCAGCAAAAATGAATTTTCTAGTTTATTTCAAAATATTCAAATATTCGAATGCAAAAACGAACAATGTCTCTTTAAGATCGACCCAAAAGGATGTCGATTTTACCCTGATCATAATCAGCCAACGACACTATCAAACCATCACAACAAGGATGAATATTTCAGACTGGACTTTCATTAAGTTTTCCACTGGGGGAATTGATCGCCTTCACCAAGCACAGTTTTGAAACGGAAGAATTATTTTGCTAGGGCATAACGGTGACAGGACATTAATGAGAATTTTTTGGATCACTTCAGCTTAATGCCAAGGGCCATATCCGTCTCAATACTTTAATTAAATCGAGGCTTAAAGCTGCTCCGCATTCCTATAAATAAATGGCTGATAAAACGGTCTTCTCCAAAGAGTAAATGACAATGCGCGCCAGCGTACGCGCATGCGCGAAGCGTTGTTGAGGTCAAGGAATTTGTGTCATGCTCAAAAATAATCGATAGGGATTTGTAGGCTACTAGATCACGCGTTCTTAGTAGCTGCAACAGCCAATTGAATCCAATGGAGCATGCCAGCAAAATACATTTCAAGGGAAAGGAGAATGCGCTTAAGAGGCCGTCCACAAATGCTGTCCTGGAATTTTGACCAAACCCGCAAGCTTAATAGCAAACTCGGTAAGGTGGATAAGAATAAAGGTTATTCAATTTTAGTGCAATGGAACCACGTCAGCGTTCCGAAAAATAATGCTTCAGGAGCTAAGTTTTAAAACCTGGACGTCAATATGAAGCAATAGAGTTTCAGCTACCCGTTATCGAGAACGATTACGCAAACGTGTGACGTCAAGGTGTCGTCAGTCTGTTTCCTGCTGATGCAACAGCGACTACGACGCTTCAGCTGCGAGACGCCACCTGACGTCACACGTTTGCATACTCGTTCTCGATAACGGGTAGCTGAACCACCCTACTTGCCACGAGAAAAGGGTGTGTTTTGAACGTGTACTGGGGGATGCAATACGTGTGGCACATACGATGATACGGAAAAAACTTGACAAAAACCATTTTTTCACAGTTCACGATTCTGTTTTCGTTATTAAACGTCAATTGTGAACTACGTCTGAACTTGTTGTTTAAACGAAATCATCCAGATTTTTCACGAAACTATTCAGTTATTTCACTCTCTTAAAAAGTTGATATTTGGCACTTGATACGGTTTACCTTAGCACCTTTCACTCGCTGACTGGTACTGGCATACATGTATGACTTTGAAATCCAGAACATTATATTTTCTTTAGTGGGAAAATCTCGATCCATTGCATCTAAAATGTTCTGCATTGTAACCCCAAAGCCCTCGAAATCAAAAACATTCCAAAATGTGCTACTGGTTTCGTGTCATCATCCAAGCGATGGACGCTGCTAAACGTCAGTCACCTTCCACTGAGTATAATGCTCTTCAACCCAACAATGGAGAAGCCATCATCACTGTCAACTAAGCAGTGATTAGCCAAGGGAGGCGATCATCACATCATCAAATATTAAATTTAAGTGGTGTGGTTATTAGCGATGATGGATTACGGTTAGCATGCATAATCACACACGTTATTAATGGCACGCCGACAATTCAGCCGTTAGTATACCGGGTCAACCGCTATTTTCTGGGGCGCTACTCTTAAAGGGCATGTCTTGAGCATAAAAGCGTAGTTTAGGCCCTTGGGACAGGTTGGACCAATAAGGTCACGCACGCGTCCAAGCCCTAAAAGGGATCACGGAAGTCATAGTAAAGTTGCTGGGTTTCGGCACTTAGAATTGCAAAGTTTAGCTTGCTTAGATGCGTACAACTTCTGGCATAAATATAAAAAAATATAAATAAAATGCATTGGGTGCCCTAAATTTTATCTTTTTCTTTACTCCAAACGCCACTTTAATGCATTCTACATTAACAGCAATCCGCTTTTGGAAACATTTAAATATGGGGTCATCCATAAAAAAGGAGGAGTTAGTGAATACGATACACTGCCGGACGGGGAGGGAGGACGGATTGTTTGAGGAACATGTTTATCCAGAGGGTCAGGTGGAATTTAAAACTGAAAAAATCGATATGCTGTTTTATTTCTTACTGGAATTAAAATTATAATTCAGCTTAAAGATTCCTGCTGAGCCCACATCATATTTCGTAAAGACAGCTTAATATAATGTGTATTTCAGTACATTTCCATTTGATTGTTTTTGTATGCTTTTAAATCAATTAATAAAGTCATATCTAAACTATTCAAAATTAATGGCACATTTCTGCTTCAAAAATCATTTTAATTCCTAAATTTATTTATTCCCGAGTAGAATTGGTTGTCTACGAGGGTCTTACTTATAGTTTACTTTAAAAAATTAGACAAATTTGTAAAAAATTGTCACATCTGTGAACAAGATTTTTGCTCTCAAGAACACTAATATAAAAATTAAACAAACTTGAAAAAAGTCTCTGAAAGCCTCTGAAGATGGATATTGAGGGTTCCATAACGGTTTTTTCAAGTTGATTTAACTATTTAACCAGACAAGCCATTTTTAAATTATAAACAATAACACACCCTATTAGACAACCAACGATACGAGAGATTAAATAAATTCGGCAATTATTAAGTATTTAAAGCGAAAAAGTGCATTTTTTCTTTGCATGGTGGGCATCCTTTTTGGATCGTCCTAAAACATACGTCCTTTGAAAATGTTTTTACGTCGGTCATTAAATTGTAAAAAATGACCAATAAATTGCGTGTCTGGTAAGGCACAGGACATACATACCTACTATTCAGTGCGTTAATGATTTTTGGTTTTATAATATATATAAGATTAAAATTAGACGTCTGAAATTCCCGACAACTATTCCTTAAAGTCAATAACAACCGATTTCTGTGAACATTCATACCACACCCCTCCGACTTAGTACGTTCTTTACAAACGGCCCCAGAGCTGGACTACAAAGGCAGGCTGCAGAGTTACAAAGATAATATACTCCTTATATGTTTTTAAAATGTTAAAAATCGCAACATCCAATATGGAGCATTTTTACATGCTAATAATACAAATGCATTCCAAAGAAACTATTTATGTGAACGGCGACCAGGTGGCAACGCCATGGGCATCTTCTTGAGGATCTTCTTTGAAGATGCTGTGAGACCTTAGTCATACATAGCTCCATCCCATCACTCGACATCAGTGTCGCTGCCACTTTCTTTCAATAACCGAAACTTTTTTATGCGCAAGGCACCCAAGCGAGAGACAGACAATGCTGCGTTTAGTCTCAATTCTTGTGCGAAATTGGTTCCTAGTTTGCTTCCAAGGGAATTGGTCTTTTAAGAACAATGCGTTCACGTTTCAATGATTCGATACATGTAATATTTTGGAGATAATAACGTTATCTAATTAGAATCGCGAGGGATGTAGCTCGATTTTTAGAACGCCCTGCTGTCGATGCCATGGCAACGCCTCTTTCGTTTTAATTGCTGTGACGCATGCATGTCAATAGATAACCAGAAAAACAAACGTTCTCCTTTAAGATAAATTCAAGTACAAATACCTAACATTGTTACATACGTTTACAGGTTTTATATAATTTGCAAATCATCCCGTTCTCAATTGGCGTTACTCAATAATAAACATGATCGGATGGAGTGGACTTTTTTACAATGACAACGTGTTCGCATTTCTAAAGCTTTTGAAAACAACGTGATCGACCAACTGTTTGTAAAACATTATTCAGGACAAATGTAAACAGTTTAGCCGTCAGAAAGTAGCACGTTGCCTTGAAATCGTGCAAAAATCCTAAACGTATTACGAATTTACATGTTTTAAAACATGATTATATGTGGTGAATAATCAAAAATTTAGAAAAGTATCCATAATGTTGTTGTAAGGGTTAATACCATACCGTAATTTTTAATATTATGTAAGTAAGTTTAATATTGTACCATATTACTGGTGCTTGCTTGTATGCTTACCTGATGCTTACCAAAACTTTTGAGTCAAATTTTGAAGCAACAAGATTGTAAAAATTGTATGTACTTGTCATTTCAATATGGCATCAGCAATGTTAAGTTTCATACTTCTATAAAAAAGAGTTAATCTTAATCATAATAAATTCTTAAATAAAGAATTTAATAAATACATGCAATGTTTAAATGAAAGTGACTATAATTAACTTTTTTTTTGTGTGTGTAATTTTTTTTTAAAATTAGTATTAATTTTCTAAAAAATACATTGACCACCTTACTAAAGTAACCGATTTTTTCTGATCCTTTGGGTGGTCACTATTGCCGAGTTTCACTGCATATAACGCACATACATGCCGCAAAATGGTTTGGTGATCAAGACCAGAACTGCCCCTAAAATGAGGCAATCACTGCTACTAAACGTATCGTGCATGATAGCGTGCAATTTGCGCTCAGAAATCGGTACTTAGCATCGATCACATATCTATAATCGACATACTACATGTACATGTAAATAAATGATCTGTAGTACATCTAAATAACATTATTGAATTGCCTGATAAGACTCTTAGACTGCATTTTTATTTGCAAAATACCGTTTTAAAGAAATAGGGAACGCCACAGGCTTTCTCTCTCCTAATCCCAACAAACAATGGTATAATAGGATCAAATATATACATGTACTTTTTGTTGATTCAAACAAGATCTTTCACATCGTTGCTCCCTAATGACAAACGACGTAAATTCTGCCATTTAAGTGTCGCCTAATGGCATCTAATTGTTTAGGCAAACACACGCATTATAGAATACCTCTCAACAAACTATTTTGAATACAGGTAGCGCCACTAGCCTACTGCAGCGCATAAATTTATGGCTTTTGACGTGCTTTTATGTCGTTTAAAGGTAATCAACTATCCTAAATGGATGAGTTTGTATGCCGTGTTGGAACAATACTGTCAGCTCCACGTCAAATTTGTTTGACGTGGACGTGAACACAAAATCGCGTCCAGCTTGAAAAATGGCGGAAATGGTAGAAAAATGAAGCGCACCCATGCTGTTTATATATATTTGAAAATTTTAAAATGTCACAAAATGTGCCCATAATTATACTAGGAAATATCCCAAATTGGGACGTTTGATATATTATGCACATGTAGAACTCGTATATCTGAAATTATAACGCATGCAATATTTTCAAATATATTTAAAACTGCAGTGGTACAATACTGAAATACATGTATATGCAATCTACTACAATAAAATGGATAATAATCTGCACTAAACCACAAGGTATACCAAATGTTATGTTTTAACATTTCTTTAAGCAAGATTGATGAGTATATTTTCAAACCACGTCACGCAATGTTTATCAACTTTGGAATATACGACTCTGCTACTCGAAATTGAGTTATTTTCCATGAATAAAATGTCCTAATAATAGCACTGCAGGATAACTTCGAAAACGTTTATGATAATAATGCAGTTGGCTTATCAGTTTCTTCAAATTCCCGATAGGCCTAGATGACGGCAGTATTTTGGTTATTCTACGTCACGCATTGGCATCACACCCATGTGTGACGAGGTACTGACATCAGGCGTGTGACTGCCTAACCTGTACTAAACAACCTGCTACCCTCCAATTCGAGAGAATGCGGTGCTAGGTTTTTTGCACACCCTGTACATCAGCTTCGATTGTTAACCCATCAACAGGAAATTGCGTGCGTTACTGACGGTAAAATGATGGGGATAAGTGAGCCCAAGAAAACAAGTTTTCAAAAACCTGCCACTCAGCAGCAAAGTGGGCCTCACGTTGTCACACGTAAAATTAGCATAGATGACAGGTGTTCAGCAAATGATACTCTACTGCGAATGCAGTCCAAGCTACGATCTCAGGACGACATTTAATAAGCCCATGCAAAACGGTGGGCTGTTGGCGACCGGGTCAATAAATCTGGCTTGAAACTGCGCAAAATTCAGGACAGCTTTTCCACGTTCATGAGCCAAGACTGTACCGCCTCTTCTCAAAGGATTTGATGAGTTTAGCGTGGGCGTTGCACCGTTTGGTTTTCCCGAATCGTGAATATAAGTTCTGTGGTTCCATTTATTTATGGCGATAAACAAACCCATTGCTCAGATGCCAACCTCCTTGAGCTCCAATCTCGTTTGCAACAAATCTTCTGCTGCCACCAGTCAAAGTGTACTTTATACACAAAATACCGAAAATCAGGGCTGCACAAGCTCCTCGGAGTAACTTCTTCCGAGAGCCAAAATACACTGAGAAGTTCAGGAATCCCCAGACCCTAAGCCGAGACATAAGGAATCGCTGAAAATATGCCCCCTATCACGCAGGATAAAATCGGTTTACCATCCATGCTCCGGCGGAAGCGAAACCCGCTCGAAACTGCTTGATCTTTGTGAGGATAACCAAGCTCTGCCAAAATGCAACTCTTTTTGAAAATCTTTGCAACTCCTCTGCTTATGGTTATCGTTAATATTTATCTAAAACATCATGGGGCCTGAAGATACCCGGGTGGAGTAATGAAATATGGGCTACATGACTAACTCCATAAATGGTCAGACTTAACATTGGCCGGAAATGGGCGCACATGGCCATTAATGCCCATTCATATTTATAAATGCATATACATGTATTCTGTAAGTGTAAGTCCATAAAATCCACATAGGCTACTGTTACATATATAGTTACACCAGAAATTTGCCACAAATGATCTTACATGGCCATATAATTTTCATTCAAATCAATACACTGTTTATATATGGACTTAGATGGCCATTAATGACTATCTAAATCCGTCCGTACATTTACTGTTTCTATGTACATTATAAATTTCATATACATGTACGGCCATACGCATATTTATCTCTATACAATCGAACCTGGACAAGACCGATTTCATGGGACTCTCCCAGAACTCCATGGTTAGTTATTTCAGATACGCTTCATATATGGTCATTTTCAACTTTTCCACAAGAGCATGCAAGTGCTTTTCATTGGTAATTTGAAGTGTTTCTAGATCGATGCGTTGTCTGTCAAGAAATTTCATTCATCAGCCTTTCCATCCCAAGTTGATCAGCAGTTTGTTAGAAACATAGGGCGCATTTACTCGTGTATAAAAAGAAGGAAATTCATTTATAATTCCATCTAAAACTTTGCAATTAGTTTAACTATCGCGCTACATCAACACTGCCTGCCATTTCAGGACTGTAAATGTACTTTAGATGAAAAGTTCATTGGTAAGACTTTATAAAAGGAATTGCGCACAAAGAAACATCGAATGCGATGCAAGCATGTTGTTAGAAGTAACCTGACTTCTTCGTCAGAGCTCTTCCTTATTTGCTCAACTCATCAACTAGTTGACAATGGTTTGTGATTGAACAGTTTGGCGTTCGACAGTTTTCCATTTTCAAGCTATTGTTCCATTAATGCATATTCCGTTGCGTGAGGAAACCAGGCAACGTGGCAGTTGTTACCATGGCATTCATTTGCGCAGAAAAAAATGGCCAATTTCGCATTCACTTTCATGTGAATTTTGCGAAATTTACGCTGCGAATAAGTGGTAGGTGCCTTTAAAAAGGCGGATGATTATAAGCGCAATAATACAAAAAATAAATTGGGTAAAAAATAAGAAAGCAAACCACAACGCTGCATACGGTGTGGTAAAAAAACCGTTCGAAACTAGGCCATTTTATAGTCATTTCACACCAACATTGAACCACCAAACTTATTTTTCAGAAGCATAAACTGAATTGAATAATCACTTCTTATTTGCTCCTGCTGCTTATTTATCAATAGAAATTGCATGATAAACCAAAAATGAGTCTCTTCCAAGAAATTGGATTTTTCGAAAATTCCATTCATGACGTTTCAGAACATACACTGTATCACATGATAAGCGTGCATGGCGTACTTTTGAAATTTACATGGCATGTTTACAGCATTAAGTTAACTATTTTCTCTTGAATTTGAAGTTTCAAAACATCCCAAATGAAGTTTACGTGGAGTGCTTTCGACCTTTGTATTAAATGTTAGTGTGTTTATATTCATAGTTACAAGGAGTGACTGGCAGCACCCCTTAGTCAATTCATGGTATTAGCATACCCCAAACGATATAAAGAAGTAAACAATCATTGTTAACCATTTTTTTAGCAATTTTTTTCAATCATGGTGTAGTTTTTATAAAATAGGTAAGCGCTTTCAAATTCAAATATGTTAAAGGATGGATGTAAGGAATTAATTTAACTGCTTCAAACATACAGTATATATTGGAAGTGCTAACATCTACAACACGACAGTATTTAGAGGTATATTAGAATAGCGAACATTTAGGTGAACTACATTCCAGGTGGCAGCACCAGAGGCATCAGAAACAGCACTGAATGCACTCTTCTGCTGACAGTGAGCATTAAACACGTTTATGTTTTCACTATATACAATTTCGAGGCACCAATCCGTCGGTGGCAATAGCGTTTAATCGAGTTATGTACGATAATTCTTCAGCGTGTCATTTCCCAGAATGCATGACAAAGAAACTGCTGCAGTTTCTCGTCGTGTCAAACGTAGCGTTACGCAGAGAATCCCGATTAGCGGAAGCACGCATAACACGAGGACCTGGCAAATTAATTTCCCCCAATAAAACACATCGATATATCGATCGCGCAGATGGATGGAGCGATTTTGTTGCAACCGTTACATTTTTATACTGGCGATCCCGAGCAACGTCTATGACAGGATGATGCACATGATAGAAAAATAAAGTTTTTCAAAACGATCGAACTCAAAAGATAGTCTTTTTTATAAATTAAATATAGAAACGGCGTTGGTTACTACCCAGAGGAGTTGCTGATGATTCTGTATTGTCTGAAGAGCCCAAGGTTTTTAATTTGCTTACACTGCAAAGGAGCCTGGGGCGATGGATGAACCTGGTGCAAAACATGGCAGCTTGAGTTCTATATAGCATTTTTGCGCAAAAATGCAAGTTCAGTTCCAAGGAACAATCTGGAATGTGTTTCTTTTGAAATTGTTACATCTGTAAAATACTTAGGAATCACTAACACTGGTGATGTGCAATCAGATTCCGCAATAGAGGTGAAACCTAATCTTCCCAGGTTTTTGCCAACATCTAATGATTTAATGTGAATTTGTCCGCATAATGGCAAAGAAATGTGACATCTTAAATCTTGCTGCCCAAGTTGGTGTCACCTAATTAGTTGCATGTCGTTTTCACTCGGAAAAAGTACCTAACATGTGCCCGTCTTATTTTCATATTAATCAACATTAAATTTTAATCTAATATAACGCCTATGAATAAAAATAATGACGTCACAAATTAATTTATAAATGGCGTCGTTTTAAGACATTTGACTTAATTAATAACATCTGTGTAAGTTTTCTGACAGTAATAAGAATAAACTACCGGTGTGCAGGTCCATACTGAGCAGTGTCAGCGTCCAAGGTTGGAAAACAATATAACGTTGGAATCTTTGCATGTTTCTAGCATGCTTTATAAAACGCAACATGTTATTTGTGAATTTAAAATACACATTAGATAATTGTACAGTGCATAATTTAATTTTCTTGAATGATTAACCTTGAAATAAATGATGGGTTGCATTTACATGTATTGAAACAATGCAGACATTAAAACAATCTAAATGTCAATGAAATGCATATAGCATAACGTTAAAAGGACATTTTTGTTAAGTCGTTCTAGTAATTATTTTCCAAGGCGTAAACTACACTACATGTGCACTATGTTGAACACGTTTTTTTTACAGATTTTCACTGTAACAATTCTAAATCCATTGCAATCAATTAGTACAAACCATTCCCGTATGCATTATTTTAATTACACATTTCCACATTGGAAGTGTGAGTTATTTTTTAAGGTATAACACTGCGGATAAATCACCGGAGTCCATCTGCGTGATTCTCACTGGCCGAGATTTGTTTATGCATTAATGGCTAGCGATATCCATCAATTTGTCTGTCAAGACAGATTTGCAGAAAATCGCAATAAAACAATACAAAGCAGAAACGCCAAAAAGCAATGTTAATTAAATTAAACGCCCCAGCCGTAAACGCATTATTCTCACAGTGTGGATTCGCGCAGTGCTGTCATGGCTCGTTTTCACGAATGACACGCAACATCCCTTGGCGACGTTAAATAGACGCGATTATTTTCGGAATATTTAATTACGACTATTTCGTATTTAGCATATAACACTTAATTGTAGTTTATGCACTGGCTCAAGTCTCAGAATATTAATATGTAAGAAGGAACTGTACGAAAATAACACCTGCTCATAGCGCTGTAGATACGAGCATGCCGATAGCACACACGTCAAACGTAACCCACAGCATTTAAGGAATACATGTACATACAGCTAAACCTGACTATGTTGACCGCCAAAATTCCGCCGACATAGTCAGGTGGTCAACATATAGAAAAAAATAACATTAATCTGTTTTTTTTTATTTTGACGCTTGAAAGAATAGAAATTATCCTAAAACTACATGTATTTATTTAGTTTCTTACGATTTTGTTATGATGAAGATTTAAGGTCTTTTAATGTATGTTCATTCTGTTACGTTGATGCTCTTTTAAAGTGTGACTTTACTGCCATAATTATTAAAATCACGCGTATTCAAAATGAATTTTAACGAGCAATAATTATCTTGCAATTTCAAACAATTGTATTGTAAATTACATTCATTGTAACTTGAATTATGAAATTAATGAAGCACCAGTCAAACGAAGCATTATTAAATTTGTAACCATTTCATTCATAATCTTCATTAGCCAAATATTCTTTCTTAAGAGACCCTTATGTAAGCAGGTGGTCAACTTCACAGGTTTTATTATACGTTAAATGTATTTTTGTCCCGTTTTGGGCATGTAAATTTGCAATATTAATCCGACCAAACGGTGTCTTCGTGCCAAAACGACAAAATCGCGTGCATAGTCGAAGGCGCCATTTCGTTGCGTGAAAGACGCAATAGATGGCGCTGCAATTTCGAAAGTGTTCGCTTTGCGCAATTTGCTTTAAATTGCTACTTCCGCCCGCAGCCATGAGCAGAAACGAAAAATGTGAGTGCATAACCACGATAGAAAGCCGTTTGCTCAGCACTACATTCGATTATGATAAAGAATGCGTTCAAAACCGCAATTTACTAAAAACATTGCTACCAAGTTGATTCTTACAGCCGCTCAAATAATGACCACAAGAAAAGAAGGCAGCTGCTAGCCGATCTTAATGGCGTCAATGCTGAATGAAATCGATGCAAGATAAAGCTGGGGTCCCCATTCCTTTTTATCGCCCCAACATTTAACTACATTTGGCCTCGTCATACCCTTGTTTTCCAAGCAAAGCGACACTTTATGGCGGTTCCAGGCTTATTTTAATGGGTTACGCGTTCAATTCGGGGGGGAAAAAATTATATATGAGCCGCAAAATTGCGACGCCATATTGCAGGTGATGTTATCAAGCGCAGGGGGCTAAGGGCAATCCTGAAAATTTACTGCAAGTTTAGGGTAATATCGGTTAATTATTGTGCGCAGAACGCTTCATTAGGGCGTACATATTTACACCCTAGGCACAGGTGCAAGATCTTTCCAAGGACTGAAGTAAATGTTTGTAACACCCGAACTTAACCCCTTTTAATGTGGAAGGTTTTTCCACGCACTTAAATGTTTAACGGGGTTCTAAGGCAAATACTACGACAAATACTTGCCGAGGTAAGGATTTCGTAAATGGTTACCTCATTAAGCTAATGGTTATAATGATTAATATTCCCGCGTGGAACAAAAATAGGTTCAGCTCACAGTTGCTTAAAGAAAGCTTAAAAACGATTTTATTTCTGGATTACGCGTTAGGATGTAAGGTGAAAGTTTATTCATAGACCAGAACCGTTAACTAAAACAAACCATTCCACGTGAGCGGTGAAGAAAGTTTGAAAATGCATTTATAGGTTTAGAATCAGAACAAAATAATTTCTTCAACCATAACTGATATTCCATATGTAATTTTTTTTAAAGAAATAGAAATAGAAACATGACAATATTATTTAAAATAAGTAATATTTTTAGTTATATGACTTATTAATTTTTTAATAATCAATGCTAAGCAATCGGCTAAAAATTCAACAATAGATGTTTATCAGGTATCCGTAGAAATGCATTGTTTGGGCATTCACTGTCCTATTTAAACAGAAATTAATTTTGCAGTTATTCACGTGACGGCACAGACAGCAAATGCCTGAAACTCGGAGGGCTTCCACGTACGAAATGCAACCAACATCAGTATTTTAACAAATAGTCTCAATAGAGGTCTTGACGTGCCAGATAGTGCGTAAAGCATTCACAACAATAATTGTATCATATGTATAAAAATTGTTTTCATTATTCAGAACCATCCACATACGCAACAAAGACGATGATGCTTTTCCATAAATCACGAAAACTGAATGCGAAATTGCGGCATCCTTATATCCATCATTTTAAAGGTTTTCCCCGTTCTTACAGCCATCAACATTTGCATATATCCTACCATTCACCATTTGAATTGCAGATAACATAGAAGGCCTTTGTGATTTGACATCTTTTAGGTTTTCTTTCAAATGACGGTCATCCCAACAGATTAATAAACGTTATATTTGGTAATTTTTCCTCAAATATTAAATGTTCAACTTGTTTAATAAACGTAACCAAAGGACTAAATTTATCACTGATTTTATTGTAGGTTTAAAGACCTGTTAACAACGTTTCCAATTTACCTAACATTTATTCTATGTCAATGAAACACCATACAGGTACATTTATCCTGCCATAGACCGAAATATGACGTCATATAATGTGGAAACAGCATGGAGCATTTTAAGGACATTTGCCATCCTTGGTGAGAATATCAGTATGAGATTCTAATACTGATATCACTATGGTTACATTAGTGATACCACTATATTTATAGTGACGGTGGGTTTTTGGACTACTGATATCAGTATGCTTTGTGATATTACTATATACATTGTATATTGACAGTGGTTTTTGTACTGCTGATACCTGCTGATCCTTTACTGATATCACTATGAATGTTTATAATGATCTTTCCAACCGGGAGCAGTTGGTGTTTTTTTGCACAAACACTAAACTAAAGCTATATGAACAAATTGTGTGAAATTGTGATAGAATGTCCAACTCCGACTAGAAAAGTCAAAATTACTTTTGATGGACGACCTCAAATCTGATTTCTTAACACGCCCAAAACCGGGTTTCCAAAACATTGTTTTCATTTTAACACGATATAAAACGTGGCATGTACTGAATGTTGAGTTTTATGGGCTGAAAATTAAAGGTATTAGAAATATTGTGACATTTTCAATTTATCACTGTTTATTTTTGTTACTTGGAGGTGTGCACATTTGCATATGTGGCTCCTAGTTGGAGGATGCAGGAACACCCATGCAGAGCTCAATTTATAGTAACAAACATTCCAATATGATGTCGACATGTTCGAAAACACACCTAAGCAGCAATTGTGGAATCTTCATAACTGCATAATGGGTCGCTATTTTGCAAAAATTGCACCGAAAGTGGCAGTACCTTTCCTTCACCGTAAGTGCGCATTTCCGGTCAATTTAACGGCCAAACACAGGAGCGGTATAACGTTGCGCTAAGACATCGCAACGGCTCGAGTTCAAGGTGTGAATATAGAATTGAGCGTCCAACTGGATACTGGCGCCATTGATACCCGCATCCCGAGATCAATACCTAATGCAATTCCTGCACTCGTTTCCGAAAATCCGCGCCCGAAATAGCACACAGGGGTCTGCAGCAATCGCGATACGCGGTATACCGTTTCTTAAAGAACATAGACACCGCTGCAACCGTTCTTGTTCAATGCCCTAACGTCCACGTTCATGCATGGCGTTGGCGTGCCAACGTCATCCAAATAGAAACAGGGACAATTAGCTAATCCGACAAATATACGACATGCCCTTCTAATTCTCCGGCATTTCATGCAATTTAATTCAATTCAACTCAGTACCCTACAGTCAGCAACTAAATGCCATATGGTAGGGTGGTCAAGCCCATTTTCAGGAGAATGCTCCTTACGTCAGTTGCGATCGACTTAGACATCATTGTTATATTGAACTTGAATTAAATTTAAACTATCGTCAGGAAGGTTATTCCATCGTCTAATCGCATGCAAAAAGAAAGACCAA